>VYZU01032468.1:108713-126036 GCA_013401355.1 Ceyx cyanopectus | reverse complement strand
GAGAGATTGGCAGAGGAGAAGGAAATGCTCCAAGGTACAAGACAGGCACCTGTCCCACACAAAAATAAAAGATAAAATAAATAAAGAGTGAGAAATTTAAAAAAAAAAGAGAGAAAAAATAAAATAAATAAGTAGTGAGCTGAATCATTTGTGTAATTAAAAGTGTAATTAGCATCCTGAGTGAATTAAAAACACAAATGGCCACGAAATTCAGGTGGCCACTAGAAGCATAATGAGCATTTTTCTTTAGACACCAAACTTTGTATTTTTCAGCAAACCCTCCTGGTATGAAGCAGCTTCTACTTTCAATATCATATGTGGGAGCCTGGCTTTTAGCCTGAGGATCACTCCCTTTCCTACTGCTTTAGTGGAAGGAGAGGAAGGCAAAGAAATTCAGATGTCATTTGTATTGATTTTGTTAGATCTCTGCTTTGATGTTTGCTTGTAGAAAAATATTTTCGACCTGCTGGAATCATTTCCAGGACAAGCAATTCCAGAGAAATTTGCTTTGTATAGACAATTACCAGGTTGCAAACAGTGAAAAGAAGCCAAGCTGAGGGATGCTGGCCTTGGAAATTCAGTCTTAATTCATAGAAGGTGCATATTAAAGAATAATTCAGAGATTTCTTTAATTCCACTTGCTATCTTCACAAGCAATGTCCTCTTTCTTCAGCACAGAGTCACCATGAAGTATTGAGCCCTGTCAGCATCTTGGAGGGACTTAAGTTCTTCAGAAGGAGCTTCAGGACATCAAAGCCAAATGATCTCCTGAGCCTTAAGGATGCCATCCATCTTCTTTTCAGAGATGCATTCCAAGGTGTTGTTAAGGAAATGCATGTTAAGGAAAATCCTCTCAGAGCAATTCCCGTGCCATTTACTGTCACATGCTTGTCTGTTGCAGAGATTGCTCTTCACTTTAGGGGTTCAAGGATCTCCACAGGCTCTGAGTGCAGGGGAAAAGTTCATTTTGTTTCCCCAGGAGGAAAAAAAGCCAAACCACAGCTCCACAATTTGCAGTGAAATCAGAGGTTTGATGGACAAGCTGACCTGAGAGTGAAGTTGAGGGCACCAGCACCACCCTGAAGGGTTAAACTTGCTAGACCCCAGATGTCTGCTGTTCAGAGACCCTCCTGTTTTGAACAGAAAACTCTGCAGGGTATAAAACCTTTTTTATTCTTGTTATTTTCCATCTAAGATAAGGAATATGAAATGACTTGCTGCTTGGATTTAACAAAGCCACTTGAAACACCCGCCAGAATTGCAGTTGATAATAATGACCTTTTGATTAGGAGACAGTTTAAAATATTTCTCTTTTTATTTTTTTTTTTTTCCCTTGGCTGATTTGGTATGAAAAGCCCTTGCAAAGATTACAAAGACCTGCTTGAAATGTACTTTTATGGTTTATAATTTGGGACAGACTTCAACTTCTTTTCTTTTCCTGCTGATTATTTATGCTTTGTTTAGTGTCATGTGCCAGCACACACTCCTGTGCTGCATTTATTTGGGAAACCAGAACTATTGTTAGTAAAAACAACACGTTTCTTCTCTTGCCTGCATAAAAATGCAAAATCATTCCAGTATTTTTTCAATATTTCAGTATTTTTTTCAAGTTGGCCAAAATTCCCCCTGAAGGGAGGCAGTTCAGTAAAAGGGGTAACCTTCTTTAATTTGAAAAATCAAGTTGATCATTACCAAGTTGCCACCCAGTATGCATCAGAATGCTATATACACTGGAAAAGTACAGCAGAAAAGGAGAAAAAAATACAATACCATGGTAATTGAGGTGAAAAGAAGCCCAGATCTCTGGTCTCTCCTCCCCAGTAGGGTCAGCTCTCAGGTCTGACCCTCTTGCTTGGGGCTTCACCCTCTCAGGTGCAGCAAGGATGAAGATGGCACAAGCTGCAGGCACAACTCCAGTACAGGTTGGACCACTCTAATTCAGGTCTCTTGTCCCTTTTCCCCCCCAAGCACTGAGTACAAGGGGATAACTGTGCCCCTGGACCCCCTGCTCCTGGCCAAGTGCTGCCCCAGCAACCCAGCATGCTGCTGGCTCCAGCACCTGCACCTTAAACAAAGGTGGATTTTTCATGTCCATATAGATTCAGAAGCTCTGCTGGTGTTTTTAGGCTGAGAAACAATAGTAAGGAGAAGGGAAAGAGGAGCTACACTTTGTGTGATGAAGGGGAGAGCAAGTGCTGACTTGGAGCTGACTTCTTCAAAACAGCCATCCCCAGAAAGCAATGAGCTGCCTGCCATCAATAATTAACAGATAACAGAGACATGGTAAAAAGGCAGGAGGAGGCAGGATCTGCTCTGCCACACTTTTTTTTTTGCTGCAGATTCCAAGTGCAGGGAAGAGAAACTGCAGCAAACAGCTTTTACTGGGAAGAAATATGCTCCACGGTGAAGATTTGTTGTGCACCTCGACAGCTCCACCGTCCCCGGCTCCTGCTGCCGGGTGGTTTCTCAGAGTGGAGGAGAAAATACTGCTGCAATATTAATTACTTGCAAATTGGGCTATGCAAATTGGGCTGAGGGAACATTTTACCTCCTTAAGAGCAGTCGTACGTAATGGCACTGCTGTTTGCAGCAGGCACAGGGTGACATTTGCAATGAGGGGTGAATAAAACCAAGCTGGACAACCCTAGTGCCAGCTGAAGATGCCACGAAGTGTAGCTGGCTCTGGAGGACTTTCCTGAGCTGCAATTTAAATGATAATCCTTCAGACAACAGGCTAAGCCCAGAACAGTTGCACAGATTGTAACTCAGCAGCCTGATCTCAGCTGAGGAAAGTTCTGCCCTTCCCACCTCAGAGGAAAATGGGAGGAGCTGCAGAGTCTGAAATGGAAATGGATGATCCTTTAGGTCCCTTCCAACCCAAACGATGGGGTTCTATGGCTCAGAGATTTCTAAAATGATTATTTAAAGCCTTATTAAGGCTTAAATTTCTAAATTCTTGCATCTTAAATTTCTAAAGTCTTGCATTTCTAATTTCTAAAGCAAGTCTTAACTTTCTAAAAGGCATCAGCACGAAGGAGACTTTTTGGGACATGAGAAAATTACCCCAATTTCACACAGTTGCAACTTTTTAGGTAGATCCATAGAATTATTTAGGTTGGAAGAGACCTTCAGCTCATGGAGTCCAAGCATCCCCCAGCACTGCCCCCATTTCTACTCATGCCCGTGTCTCAGCACTATTGAAATTCCAGGGGGAAATGGATGAAATTCATTAAATGTCTTTTATAAATCATGCATTGTTTTGCTCCTCAGATGACAGAGTATGCTAAAGATGTTAAAAAATAAATGAGTGTGCTTTGGCAAGCCTGCATATGGGTATCACCTAGTTCTGAATAATATTTACATGATTTAAGAATAGGCCGTTCCATTGAGCTGAAAATGTGAGTTTATTGTTGAATTAAAGAGGGCTGAAAATAATTAATGCAGACACACAGAAACAACAGGGTGAAGGGCTAATCCTGTCATATTTGGAATTATAAAGAACTAAATCATTTCATGTAGCTGCCAAATGAGCTGACTCAGGAGGCTGAAGAATAAACGCTGATTTTTTTTTTTTTTTTGGTCTTTTTTTCAGTTCTATGCTTTTAATTTGAATATAGATCAGAGCTTTGAATGAATAATACCAGCTGACTAGAAAACTGTTCCCTAAGTCACAATTCCAGCATCAGGAAAGGCTACAAAACTATGAATCTTTCTGGGAGTGCACAGTGCTGCTCTTCTCCACATCACCTCCAATATTATTCTCCACAACACCTCCAATATTATTCAATATAATAATAAATTAATTTAATTATTATTAAATAATTAAAAAGGAGAAAAAAAAAAGGAGTGAAAAGTGAACGTGCTTGCTGGGGGCTTGTTGAGTGCAAAAAATTGGAAGATAGCAGGCTTCAGTATAATTGAGGAAACAAAGAGAGAAAATGACCCTCTTTTGCTATCAGCACAAGCAACCCACAGAAAGATGTGAGGTCATTTTAAAAGTTCTAGTTTTTAAAATGCTGTTTAGGTTGGTGCCCATCTAAAATGACCACTCTTGATGTATTGGTGCAGAATGTATTGCTGCAGCCATTGAAGTGATGATAATAGCCCAGGAAAAATGGTGATGCTGTTAGTTTGCTGATTGATTGAAGCAGCACTGAACCAGCCAGGGGATTTATCAACGTGCCTCTGAACTTTGTAAATGATGCTTCTACAAGGCTGTAAACAAACTGAACTGGAAGAGAGCTGCCCGTGCCTCCTGCTGCTGAGACACACCAGGGCTCGTTGGGAGCACTGTCTCAATTAAGGATGATTAACTGTGATGAAGAGCTGGTCAAACAGGGGAGAGCTCAAGCTAAAGCAGCAGAATGGGTTCAGGGGACCAGTCCCCCTGCAGCAGTTAGCAGGGAGGGATGGATGGATGGATGGATGGATGGATGGATGGATGGATGGATGGATGGATGGACACAGGGAGACACCTGAGGTGCTCTGGAGAAGTCAATCAATCAGTCACCACAACCACAATCATCACCACCATTCCCAGTCTGCTCTTTACCCACCAAGTGCTGTTACTAGTTACTTACTCTCCCAGTTTACTTTGCATCACAGCAAGAATTCTCTGATCAGCACAGCCACTTGTCTTTTCCATTCTGTTTTTTCTTGCATGAAAGGAAAGAAGTTTCACTGAAAATTGTAGACAGCCCGTTGTCATTCTGTCACCATGGAGCAGACCCCACGTTTCTACTCAGTGGCCACAGAAAGTTCACAAGGTTTTCAAACCCTTTACCACGGGTACAGAATGAAACAACAGAGCCAAACCAGCACGTTTCCCAGGAGAAAGGTCAAACTCTGCAACCCTGTGATGATCCTTGAGGACTCAGGAGCCACTTGTCAATCTGCATTTCTGCCCTTTCTTCTCAATTATAGAGCAAGGCTTTTGAATGTGCATTGCTGTTCATGGCTGGTGACTCCACCAGGCACCACCATGGAGCAAGGGCTGGCTCCCAGCTTCTAGATCCACGTCAGAATGTGTGAACCTCAGCTTTGGTTTGGATGGATGCTGGCAGATAAAAGGATAAAAATAATCATCAGAAGTGCTACAACAAGGCAACAAATAAAAAGAATGGCAGGGATTTGATAATTGTGGGTAGACCTGTCAGATGGATGTTGGGAGCTGCCAGCAGACGAGCGCTGTGCTTCAGCACACAGAGATCCTTCACGTCCTGTCAAACTTCATAACAATGCAGATTCCAGCAAATTTGTTAGTGCTTTTTACTGCTCTTGTGGTGCTTTGTTTCCCACTTCTGTGTGGAAGACAGGCTGGAGCATCAGGGGATTTGCTCCACTGCTGCCAACACCTCGACACCACGCGAGGCAGCAAAATGGTTGGGCAGGAGCTCAGGTCCCAGAAGCAACAAGAAGTAATTGCTCTTTCTCCAGCTAATGAGTCCTGCTGAGATGTAAGAGCAAAGCTGAGCTAGCAGATTTGTGCTAGAAACGCAGAGCTCCCTGGTTTCCCTCTTCCCTCCCTCCCCTGCAGCCTCCTGGACTTGTCCCATCCACCAGGTCAAGGCATGAGGCAGGGGAGAACTCGGAAGGAAACACTTCTCTGCCAGCTTAAAACCACAAGTGAAGGATCTGACAAGTCCTGGAGCAGGAAAGGTGGAGAAGAGAGAGGAGGAGAGAGTAAGCAGGACCTTGCCTTCCAGCAGGGGCAAGCTGTAGGAGTCACGTTCCCCTCTCCTGGGCTAACCACAGGGCTGGCCTGACCTGCTCCAGCTCACCTCAGCCAGGGCTGCTTTGGTTGCAGTCAGGTGTCTAAATGATGCTCAGTGCAGGGTAAAGACTGGGGAGAAATCCAACTGACCCCTCTGTGTCTAAGAACCAGCTACAGTTCACCTCCTTCAAAGGACAAACCTTTCTCTGACCAGTGTTTTCTGAGCAGATGGATTTACCATTAAATTTAGCAGAAAGTCCCTAGATGAATTTTTGGGGGTGGAGAGGAGAAGTGGAGAATCAGCAGAAATTAAACCAGATAAACTTTTACACCCAGAAAAACCAAAACGGGGCGAGGAAATCACGCCGTAAAAAATCAGGCGGGAAACTCAGGGCAGCTCCACCTTCCAGACACGAGCAGGCTGAGAAACAACCCTTTGTGTGACTTTGGCTCCACAAATAGCTGCTGTTCCATTAGCAAAGGGAAAAATAAAATCCTCATTCCATCTCTTCTGTCGGGTCACATTTTGCCCCAGCCCAACACGTCGCATCGGAGGTGACAGGATGAGTGTGGTTGACATAACTCAAGTGAACAAAGTGCTGGCTGCTCCTGGCCCTGGCCACTGGATTGTCACTCTGGGACACCAGAGTTTGCAAGTTGAATTCTCTACAAAGTGCTGGGAGGTTGTTTGGAGGAGCCCCTGCCTGGAGATGGGCAGAAATCTTGTTTATTTCCAGTGGCTAAAGGTGAGGAGAAGGGTAGAACTTGGGTTGTTGAGCTGAAGGACCACGAGGGAGTTCCTCCCAGGTTTTCACAGCCAGCTTTTGCTGCTGTTTGAGATGAAAACCACCCTAATAATGAGAATAATGCTGAATTAATGAGCAAGGAAAAGCAGCCACCATTTGCATAGTACCTGATATTCAGGAAATGGCTGGTTTGGGAGCTGAGAGCCCCGAGGAGAAATCAACAACCAGGCACAAGGCAAGAGCCCAGGTGAAATGGGGAGGTTTTTCTAGACACACACACACACAAATGATTTCCAGGAGGTGCCACGAGAGAGGCATGCCTCTGAGCTGGGACTCCATGGTGCACAGTGAACCCAGATGACTGGCACCTCAATGGCAGCACCAGGGTGGGCACGAGGATCCTCACTGCTCATGCAACCTCATCTGCACTCTCCTTCTGTGCCAAAAATGCCTTGGCATCCCTCTGCAAATCAATGGCAAGACAAGGCTCCAAGAAAGGAGAGGAGGGGGTGGAAGGAACCTGAGGTGAAGAGGAGAAGATGAAAGGAAAAAAGGGGATTGAGGCACAGAATAAAGCCCAGGAAAACAACAACAAAAAGGCTTCTCCAGGTGTCTTAGCAGCTTCCCCCACTGGCAGAAATCTCTGCTGCCTGCTCCCTGAAGGGTTTTTTTTTCTTAGTTTGTTTTAGGGTTTGGGATTTTTGAGGTTTTAATTTTTATTTCTTCTTCTTTTTGGCCAGATCTCATGGGGTAGAGGGGAGCAGAAATGAAGATAAGCACTTGCCAAGGTGCCCTCAAAGTAGTGGGTTCAAGGATAATGGGAATAGGGGTGGTTTAAGCCACTGCCTGTGCCTGTCACTTGACATCAGTTGTCTCCTTTGTCCCTACAAAACCTAGTCTTTAGGCTAGGGCCTGGCTCCTTAAAACTAGGTTCCTTACAGAGCACTTTATGTGCAAATCCACAGAGGTATTTGGTTCTTTCAGTGTGGTGTATTACTGAAAAATGTTGCGTTTCTGAATGCATTGAGCTGTGATTTTTAGGCTTTATACCTGTAAGTGGAAAGCTCTTTACCATCTGGAGTCCAGAGTGAACAGAGGTGTTCATGCCTTGCAAAGGATGAGCATCCCAGAAGTTTCAAGGATCTGCTCTGGTTTCTTTGGGCTGTGGAAGTTTGATGTGCTCAGTGTTCAGAGCTCCATATGCTGGCAGCAGGGTGAGGGGGGGATCCTGCCCCTCTGCTCCCAGTGCTCTGGGGAGAATTTTGAGCAGGGGCTGTTGGGACAGGCCAAGGGGTGATGGTTTGAACTAAAAGAGGGAGATTTAGACTGGAGAGAAGGAGAAATTGTTGGTGCTGAGGGTGGTGAGAGGCTGCCCCAGGCTGCCCAGAGAGGTGGTGGCTGCCCCAGCCCTGGCACCATCCCAGGGGAGGTTGGGGGGCTCTGAGCACCCTGCTCTGGGTGCAGACAACCCTGCTCCCTGCAGGGGGTTTGGATGAGATGACCTTGAAAAGTCCCTTGAAACCCAAACCTTTCTGTGATTCTATGATATAAAGAGCAAAATATTATTGCCAATATTATTGAAACCAAACCAAACCAAAGAAATCACCATTGAATGAATTAATCCATTAAACTAAAACTCTGCATTTTAACAAATTCCCCACCTTTAGAAGTTCCTGAGCATGCGTTTGAAGGCTGGCACCTCCTGAGGCACACCAGGCTGTGCTCAGAGCATCCCAGAAGAATAGAGTCCAATCCTCACCCTGCTGAGTCCACAAGAAAATGATCAATTCCAACCTCTTAATAGCATTCAAGAGCATCTTGGACAGCAGCTTGCAGGCTCTGTGTGCTGTGGGGAGCAGCACAGCACAGCAGATCTTCTCTCTAACAAGTGGAAGGGCAGCATCCTCTTGGATTTGTGTTTTCAGGCTGAGGCAGGGCAGGGGGAAAAGGGGTTTCCACATCCTTGTCTTGGTGCCACCCAGACCAGCCCCTCCTGTCCCTGTGCAGCCAGTGTGGGGGATCTGAGACAACCACACAGGTTGTGGGTTTGTGGTTCTGGCCAGGATTTGATTCCTGAGCAAAACAAGCAGAGGTAACAGGCTGTGGATTTGAAAACCCTTCCAGAGTGTTGATCTCCAGCCCATAGGGAAAGCCAAAGGGTTTTCTGGTGCAATAAAAAACCACCACACATTTTGCTGGCCAGGGCTGCACTTGGAAACTGCCACAGACCCCCCTGGACATCCCTGTGTCTGCCACCAGCCACCAAAGCACAGCCAGAACCCAGGCTGCAGAGCATTCAGTCCTGAACTGTTATTTTCCAGTCACTACTGGTGCATTTTTTTTTCCTGCTACTGATAGGAGTCCTTTCTGATTTACTGCCTGCAAGTCCTCTGGGATTTGAGGTATGCCAGGGCTATGGGAGAACTCGGGCCAAATCCTGCCGTGGGCTGAGTCCAGCTCTGCAGCTCCTCCCTGACAAGGACTGGGAAAGCCAAGGGAAGCTTAGGAATGGCTGAGGAGAGGCAATGAACTCCTCGAGTTCTCCACTAATTAGCTTTTGATAGCAGTAGGGTAACCTTTCCAGAGCTAGGCAAAGAGGAGGAGCAGCAGATCAAAACTCAAACATGTAGAAGCTGGTGCTGTGGCTAATGCTGCACAATGGCAGAGATTCAAAGTGTAATAAGATATTTCATCCCCCTTTGAAATCTTCAAGTGAAAGCCTTTAGTTTTCACCCATAAACACTCCAAATGACAATCCACAGACAAGCCAGAAGATTATGGAAACAGAAGTGAGGATAATTATTTCATGTATACACCAAAGCTCTGCAAGAATGCAGAAAATTACAGTTATCAGTTCATGTTGATAACAAACGTGGCCTCCTTCCCCTGCTCCAACTTTCCCCTAATTTGGGCACTGAACACTCAAAAAAAAAAAAAGAAAAAAAACCCAACAAACCCCAGCAGGGGCTACAGAGGTGGGTATGGGAGGAATAATTAGAAGCATTTCAATTAAATACATCCAGTGGAGCCAAGCAATACCTATGGGCAATATCTCTGTCAACACACACATGAAGGAGGTAAACAGAAAGAATGGGAAGGCAAGATTTAGTGCAACTCACTGGGCATAGCTGGGAGTGATGTTGATTCAATTAAGAAAGATAATTCAGGTCGAATCTGAAGAGCAACTTCCTGACAGGGAAATGTTTCAGCTTCAAACGATTTCCCAAGCAAGCAGTTAATCCCCATTCCTCCCAACATGACTGGGCAGGTGCCTGCAGAGTGGGGAACACTGCTGCCTCTGCCAAAAGATGGATTAGAAAATGAAGTAAGCCTTTCATTTCTTTAATGTCAGGGAGTCTGCCATCCCAGTGGATGTTCAGCCCAGCCAGCTTCTCCTGACCTCCTCCACCCTCTCTTCACCAACAGAGTCCTAGCAAAGACTAGCTAAGGCTCATCACCCTGCTAGCAAAGACTAGCTAAGGCTCATCTCCTGCTAGCAAAGACTAGCTAAGGCTCATCTCCTGCTAGCTAAGACTAGCTAAGGCTCATCACCCTGCTAGCAAAGACTAGCTAAGGGTCATCTCCCTGCTAGCAAAGACTAGCTAAGGCATCTCCCTGCTAGCTAAGACTAGCTAAGGCTCATCTCCCTGCTAGCTAAGACTAGCTAAGGCTCATCTCCAGGCTAGCTAAGACTAGCTAAATCTCATTATCCTGCTGCACAAATCAAGCAAGGAGAGGCAAACTCCAGAGCTTTGCCCAGGGTTACAATGATATTCAGAGGCAAAGCCAAGACTAGATCTGGAATCCTGCTTTCTCCTGGAGTGTTTAGACTACAGCTCCTGCAGCAAATGCTTTCACACTTTATAGTGTTTACTAACTTGGTATAATGTCTGCTGCCATGCTGCTCTGCCTGGAGAGGCTGCACGAGGAGGAATTTAATCAAGGGGAAATAAATGTTATTAGGGATTGAGCAAAGCAGCACTTTACCAGTTGGACCATTCCTAGTGTTCCAGGAGAAGGGCAAGAGTTGTGGTGGTGCTGTAAGGAGGAATATCACAGGGAGCATTCAGGCTTCACTTGGAAGGCAGTTTCTTGTAAAAATCTATCCAAAAAAAAAAGGAAAATAAATGCCACATTCCTGCAACCAACTCAGCCAGCTCAAGTGCCAGCTAATGGACCCTTGGAGATGATGCCACGTGGCCAACACAGCCCCCAAAGGACAGTGACCTGCTAACCCTGAAGCATCTTTGTCTCTGCAATTCAGCTCCCACAAACCAGAAGCTGCTTCTGGAATGACCAGGATCAGAAAGGGATAGTTTTTGAAGGGCACAAAACATCACTTGTAGTGACCCATTTGGTACAGGAGCATCAGGTGCCAATGTCCTGAGCTGCTCTGGTTCACAATGAATTGCCACAGAGTCAATTGGCATCAGAGTCCCATCAGAGCTGGGACAAATCTTTGTCCCTCTGCATTTCTTTCTTTCCACACTGCCACAGCTCACCAGAGAGCATCCCAAGCAAGGCAGGTGACTGGGATGCAGGTTGCCCAGAAGCAGAGCAGCCCAGAAATCCTCTGTCAGCCAGCCACCAACATGACAAAGTGGTGTTTCCTCCTCTAACTTTTGAACACGTGATCAGACTCTCTCACTCTCTTTTTTTTTTTTTTTTTTTTTCACTCTTGCAAAACCCTCCCAGCTTAAATTGCAGCCTTTGGAGCCAACCCGTCTGGCTGTAGCTGCTCTGTCATTCATAACCTTATTATGCAAATAAAACAGAGACAAGCTGTAAGTTCCAATTGAATCCAAACACCCTGGAGCATCCAATAAATGGAGACATCTTAAAAAAACAGAACTCCATGGATGACACATTTGTCATCCAGCTGAGAAATCTTCGATAGGAGGATGGAGAAAAGAGAATTTACAAATGTCAGGAAGCTTTGGGAGCCTCTTCCCTATTTCTGTTGCTTCAGGGAGCCCCAGGAAAGACAAAAAACCCCAAGCTGGGTTTGCTTCTTACTGTCCCCAGCAGCTTTCACTTGGCATTTATTATTTCTGCAAATATTCCTGGGGGATGAGGAACTTCCACAGATGTGTTTTGAACCACCTGACTGCACTTTGCTGTGCAGCAGGAAAAAAAAAAAAGGTGAATTAAAAAGAAACAAGCAAAAAGGTGGCAATCACTTTGATGGGATTCTGCAGGAGGCTTGGGAGGAGCAGCAGGGCTCAGAGCAGGCAAATGTGGTGCTGAGTGCTAGTGGTGAGGGCTGCCACCACCTGAGTGTGTGGAGAGCTTTGCCATTGCTTTTGGATCCTAGTCAGTGCATCCATCAGTCACTTTCAGATGGAACATTTGTGCCTGGTCTGGAGGCGAAGCAGCAGCAGGGATGAGCAAGCCAAGATTAACCCAGGGACAGTGAAAAAATTAAGGGAAATTGAGTGTTTATTTGATTACAGGTGTGTTGGGCTGTCTCCACTGCAGTGCTGGCATCTGGGGTGTGAGTGGCCACGTCCATAGGTCTGGCCAGCTACTCACATCCTCTATTATCCCATATTACTTCTTTTTTTCCAAGCATTTTCCACCAGGTAAAAGACAGGAAGGGAAGTCTCTTCTTCTACTGGAAAAGCATGACAGACTGGTCCTGACAGCTCTTTGTTTTGCAAAGGCAGAGCTTGGCTGTAATTACAGTGACCGAGGTACCCACCCCTGGCCAAGCTTCCCCTGCCAGGGAAGCCAGAGGTGTCTGTTCAGCCAGGGGATTTTTACAGGATCCCAGCATGGGGGGGTTGGAAGGGACCTCTGGGCATCACCTGCGACAAAAATGTACAAAAAATAAAAGGAAATGTTGAAAAGAATGAATTAAAATAATAAAAAATTCTATTTTATTTTAAATATCAACTATCCTTTGATTTCTTCACTGTCTCATTTAACAAACTCATTGCTTTTCTCAAAGTGCTTGGTCAAACCCCCACCATTCTGTGATTCTATAACAAAACCTGAATTTCTGTTTGTATTTGATGGGCTTGTGCTAATTTCTGCTTAGTTCTTAGATTTCCTCTTGGGTTTGTTTTCTTTTTTTTCCCCCAAAATGCTGATTTTCCTGACTGTTACACCACGTTTTCCCCAAAGCAGCTATTTATTGCATCTCTTTGCCCTTTCTTGCACAAAACCCAGACAGCTTGTCTATTCCTTTGCTGGGGAAAGATGCTCCAGAAGTCATCTTAAGAAGCTGCTTTCGTGGTTGTTGGAGAAGTATTTCAAGATGCTGCTATTTCCATCATGTGCAATGGGAAGTTTAAGAATATCCCCCAAACTCAGAGCTAAAATGAGCCCTAATTCCACCACCTTCCAGAGCACTGTGTGTTTGGAGAAGGGGTGCAGAGCCACTCTCACCCTGGGGTACTCTGCTCTCAGCAGGTCTCTGCTTTAGATCTGCTTGTGGATCTGAAACTGCTGGAAATAGACCCAAAATCCTCCATATTCTAAATTCATGGTCCCTCCTGAACACTCCTGCTTGCTCTGCACATCCCAGCCCTCAGGATCTATCTGGATGGTACCAATCTCTCCCCAGCTTGACGTCAGGAATGAGCAGGATGGAACAAACTAGAGAATGTTTGAAGAGAATTAAAATGCCAAACAGATTTTTTGTCTTCTTTGGAGGATGCTGAACAAAAATCTGGGTCTGCTGCCTCTCTGCCAACAGTGACAACCTGATCTGCAGCACCAGAAGATGACAGGCAGGAGGGTAGAGGAGGAAAAAAAATCCCACACCAATCTGCCTGATGACACCTGCTCTCACTCTGCTGCTGCCTGTGAAGGTGTGAACAGGACCAGGGCAGGGGTGTCTCCTCCCTGGGCAGCCCATTCCAGGGATCCATCACAGATTAAAGAGCTTTTTCCTCATGTTTGACCTAAATCTGCCCTTTTCCAGCTTAAAACCATCACCCCTTGTCCTGTCACCACCATCCCTTGTGAACAGCCCCTCCCCTGCAGGCACTGGGAGGTGCTCCAAGGTCCCCTGGAGGATGCACCTAACAAACATTTCAGTGTCACAACAAAATGCAGACCAGCTTCCCAGTCATCAGCCACACTGAACAAACCTCCACACTTGATACCTACAGCACTGTGCAGTTCCCTCACCCTCCTGCTCCACATTCCACACAGGAGAACCTATCTATAGCAGGGAAGGAAGCAGAGAGCCCTGCCTGCCCCCACCAGACTGTGCTTCTCTGGCAGTGTGTGGGGGATAAATTCTCCTCTCCAGACATCTCTGTGCTTCCTCAGCTCAGCTTATGCAATAAACACTAAAATAACAGAGGTTGCTTGCCCTTTCCCAGCTGCCTTTGCACACAAAAAAAGCTGAATTATTGGGGAATAGATTTGAAATCTCATGAAAAGCAGCTCAACTCAATGTCAGTTCATTTCTGAGGCTCAGTAAGATCTAGGGGGTCTCAGCTGAGCCAGCCACTCCTAATATTCCTGCATGGGTCTTTCCAACTCATCCCTGCCTCTATCAGAAGTGATTTATCCCCTGGTGCTTCATCAGATGAAAAAAAAAAAAAAGCCAACGTGGAAATGAATGGCAAGGAAAAGGCTTCAAGTGAGATGAGGGGGAGGATCAGGCATTGGATCTGGAAGAAAAATTCACTTTGTGTGGTGAATTTTCTGCCTTGGTTTCTTTCCCTGCTTTTATTACTTAGCAAGCATTTGGGAAAACTGGGATCTTTTGCTTTTGAGATATTCTGCACCTGCTGTCTAGCCTGTAAAAATGCTGTTTTCAATTCAAAGCAAGAAAACACTGCAATTAATCTAAATCACATCATTACTGGTGGAGCTGAGACTCACAGAGCTGGCTCCCACCACCTCAGCTATGCCACTTCTCTCACGTTCAGAGATGTTTTCAAACTCTTTATTTTTTTTCCTTCCTACCTCTTTTAGTGTAGCTACTCTGTGTTGCTAGCAGGAGGACTCCCAGGCTCCGTTGGAGACATTAAAAACTGAGAAAAAATGAGATTTCATGGGAATTTCCATTGAACTTGGGAAACAAGGCTGCTCTCCAGAGGTTACTGTGATACCACACCTGAAGAGAGAAACACCAAGAGATAACCAAGATTTGGCTGAGGCAGAGGAAATCATTCATTTTATCAGATTTCTTCTTTTTTTTTCCTTTGGATAAAGCTTGCCAGATTGTCTGGACACATCAAGTTCTGGGTGAACTGTTGTTCCAAGCTGTTGAATTCTGTCTGTTGTTCAGGTGGCATCTTCCAAACCTCCTCTGAAGGGAGATCTTTCTTTCCCAAAGAGTCCAGTTTCCCTTTGAACTGAGAAGCCAACATAAAAACCAACCCATCTGAAGCACCAAGCTGAATGCATTTCTTTCCCATTGTGTGCTCAGGGGAAATTCAGCCTAGGGGACAAGGGAAGAATCAAATGATTTCTCACCCCAGTTTCAGCTCAACTCAGAACAAGGCAGAAAATCTACAAGACAGTGACTGGGGGAAAACTGGAATCAGGTATTTTGGCATTAATATTCCTTTTCAAATGAAGATCAGGGGCATAAATAGGAGCTGTGAGGAATGGAAATAATTAAATTAAAAATAAACCAAACCAAAACATCACAAGCAACAAAAGAAACCAGGAAATTATTCCCCATTTTCTATTGAATTTCTAAAAACCATGAATGCAACTCAGCTAGAAGATAGGTAGATGATTATTTTTTCATTCTCTGTTAATTCCTAGTGTCACCCAAGGGCTTTCCAGCAACCCAAACTCTCAGCAACAGAACTACACCAGCTTGAGTTTCCTGGCATTAGCAACACTAATTCTCCTTTTTTTTTTCCTCACTGCTCTTTGCCATTTTTTTTTCTTGGAAAACAACAGCTGTGTTTATTCAAATAGCTGCATCCTGACCACTTGATGATAGGCTAATCTGCAGGAATTCCAAGTGTGAGTGTCCTGCAGGAATCAAGAGCAGAGCATCACCTCTGGGTGACACAAATCCTTGGAAAGATTTCCATGCTTCTGGTTTGAAGGTTCCCCTGATGCTGGGTAGCTCACTGGATTTTGCAGCATGCACTGTGTTTTCCTGGGTTTCTGAAAGCATTTCCTCATGCATCAGAAGTCTCCTACTAGGAACTTACTACTCAGTTGCTACCTGTTGAAGCTGCCCTTGCAGCCACACTTGAGCCAGCTCGATGTATTTATCAGCTAATGATTTAGAATTCTTAATCAACATTTCGAAGCAGACTCCCTTGAGATATTTTCTTTACATTTGGTTTTATTTCACCATCATTTTTTTCAGCCTACCCTGCAGTCTCAGAAAAACTAAATATAGAGTAAAAAATCAGCTTAGCTTGACCTTCTCCCTTTCCAAAACACCCTATCGACTGGTCATTTATTGCTCCCATTTGTTTCTTTATTCACACCATTTTATACTCTTCCCTATTATTTTTTCTCTGAACTGAGGAAGCAATTTCACTTTGCTTTTGTCTGTAAGTACATATTTAATTATGCAGCCCCAATCTGCATAGAAATTGCATCACTTCATCATCCCCTTGCCCATCTCCAAGACAGAATAATTCAGATTTTTTGCAGAGGGACACTGAGTCCCCAACCAGTGAAGCACTGGAAAGCAAAGCTGAGGTGCACTTCCCAGCATTACAGACCAGTCCTTACCTTACTCCTCTCAGAACAACAGCACCAAAATTGATCAGAAACACCCCTAAAAAGCACCAGCTCCCCCCAAGTGCTAATTCAGGACAACTAAAAAGGTTTGATTTATGTGCAGTTGTCCATACACACGAGCTCATCAATGCAGATGGTTCTCTACAAGTGTATTATCAGTGCTGATGGACTGCAGAAAATTGCTGTCATTTGCCTTCACATCACTGACTTTCTCTTTGCTGGAAAATTAACTACAAGTAACATCTTGGAGCTTTCCAGATTTCAAAATTGGCAAGAGGTTTTGTTTTGGTTTTTTTTTTTTCTCTCTCCTGTGTTTCGAACGTGCAGCCAAACCCAGTTCAAAAGCTTCCAGAACCCAAGTAGAAAACACCTAAATTCATAAAAAAATAATAAATAAGATGCCTTTAAATGAAGCAGGAATTTGGTTGGAAGGGACCTCTGGAGATCAGGTTGGACACCTCCAGCAGCAGAAGGCTCCTCAGCCTCTCTCTGAAAGAGAAAATGAAGATAATGAAATAATTTAACACAAATTTAACATTATTGATTCCTAAAACATGGCTTTGTTCGTTGTTTTTTTTCCATCTTGATATTCAATAACAATGCACAGCCACACCAAGGAAAAGCAGCCCCAAATGTGGCATGCTGGGATTGAAAAAATACAAATAAACCTCTTTCAGCATCAGATTCCCAAAGGCAGTGAAATTTTCCTCATGTCACTGAGGTCATTTTTGGTCCTGCATAAGGCAGAGCTCAGATCTCTGCTGAAGGATCTTGTGCAGTATTGGAACCCCCAGGAGAATAACAAGAAATACAATGTGTATTTATGCTGTAATTTGAATCATTAAATAAAATGTCACTGTATACACACAGCTGCTTTTGGGAGAGCAACAGTAATTTCCTGCTTTTCAATGACTAGAACAAATGTGGTTAAGTTTTATTTTAAAGCCTTTTTTTTTGCTTGTTTCTTAATTGGTGAATTCTTGTGGCAAAGCACCCAAATCATTCACAGAATTGCAGAAAAAAAAAAAACAAAAAAAAAACAAACCAACCCAACCGAACTGAATGAGCTTTGAAACACTCACTGGCTGAACATATCTGTGGAAGTTGGAAAAACATAAATACATGGCAGGGATCTCCTGGTTTCCAGTCCTGGGATGGGATGGAAAGGGTTGTTATCCTTCTG
>VYZU01032468.1:81316-108252 GCA_013401355.1 Ceyx cyanopectus | reverse complement strand
AAAAAAAACAAAAAAACAACAAACCCAACCAAATGAACTGAATGAGCTTTGAAACACTCACTGGCTGAACATATCTGTGGAAGTTGGAAAAACATAAATACATGGCAGGGATCTCCTGGTTTCCAGTCCTGGGATGGGATGNAGATGAATCCCCAGCTCAGTCAGGCCAGCACCCAGCCCATTGCAGCTCCACTTGCAGCTCTTTCCAATCCCCTCCCATACAGGTGTTCCCAGCCCCATTTTCTGCTGGCCTCGTGTGACCCCAGGTCTGGTTTTAATTGCTTAACAAAGGTAATTTTATTAGAGAGATAAAGATACAGCCCCACACTAATAAGCTGACTTCAAGATATAAAGAGCCTTTCAAGATTGNTGGAAAGGGTTGTTATCCTTCTGGGGTAACAGCTGAGGAGAAGCCCAGTTATTTTATATATATATCAATATATATGATATATATTGATTATTATTATTATTTATTATATAATAAAAATTAAGAATTTAACCTTATNTTTTTTTTTTCCCTTTGCTGGCTGCTCTTTCTTTAGTATCTAATTGATTTTCTTGACATCTCTTTAGCCTGGCACACTGCCTGCCTAAGTACTTTAGCTGACCTTCAGGCACTGTGCCAGCTATTGATCCACTCCCTGAATGGCTGCTTGGAGCTGCTCCTCCACCTCTGATAAGGGCTAATGCACCAGCACCAGCCAGGCAGGAAGGCAAGGGCCACCAAAGCTCCATCATCCTGCTCTCCCTGCCTGCTGACAGCAGCAATGCTGCACTGAGAGCCCGAGCAGGACATATGTGCTTGTGTTGCAAACTTTTGCCAGGAAATAGTAAAAAAAAACAACCTTAAATTAAAGTGTTTAGATGGAATTTGCATCACGGAGTTAAAATGAAGCTTTTCTTGCTTGAGCTGAAATAGAAGGGAAATTGAGTTGCTAACTAAATATCAAAATAATAATTAATGAAGGGGAAAAAAATGAGGTCTCGTTTTTTTCAGTGGCATCTCAGAAAATACTCTGGACATTACAGGACCACCAGAGCTGCAGCCAAAGCCCAGGGCTGGACAGCTGAGTCTGCAGACACTCTGCAAAGGGTTGTTCAGGTTGTTCCAGTGGAGTCTTCTAAGCATTTTTTGGTTGGTTCCTCAGCTGGTTTCATGCCCCACAAGTGTGCAGAGCAGCCAGGGGTTTGTGCTGAGCCTCCAGCCTTGGCTGGATGCTCTCAGTGCTGCAGCCACCCTTCCCAGCTATTGAACCCTTCAGTCTCTGTACATCACTGACAATGGATGTGCAAGGAATGCTGCCAGATAAATACATTAAAACCTGCATGCAAGGATAACTGCTCCAGAGCCAGCCAAACAGCACAGACAGAGCAGAGCCATGCTGAGAAGACACTGCTGCCCTCAGGCTCCTGCTGCTCCACAGCATGGTCCAGCTCAGGCACAACTGCCAGGTACTCTGGATGGCAAAAGATGCACTAGAAGATTCTTTGGATGCTCCTTATGTTGGCTCAAAAGGAGGGTGAGTTGGTGTCAGCAGCCCCCCCTGGAAAGGTAGGGCTTAGCAGGAGAGCAAATGGAATTATTCCAATCCCAAAGTCTTCATGAGAGGAAGAAGGAGTCTTGATGGAAGGAAAAACTTGAGCAGGGAAAATGATGGGTTTTTTTCAAGTGATAAAGGAATTACTTTACAAACAGAACATCCCATGAATTTAAATCCACAGAAAAATCCCCCCTGCACTACCTTGCCCTCAGCAGTTCAGGAAACATCACATCCCTCATCTGCTCTACAAACTGGTGTCTCCTGCCTTGTTAGTACCAGCCTGGAAAGAGACTTAACAAAGTCCTGTCGTGGCAGCCAGGCCTCCTCTGCTCCCCTTTGAAGACATAATTGAAGTTCCAATTAAGATTTGGTAGATTGATCTGCTATTTCCATCTATTTGGCCTCCCAGGAGCTCTCTGCTGCTTCACATCTCTAAGTGGACCAGGAGGAGGTCTCCCAGACACTTTGGCACAGCACCAGCAGCCCATCTGCTGAGGCAGCTGAAAGGGCTCTGTGATTCCTTTTTCCTTTCCTTTCCTTTTTCCTTTCCTTTTTCCTTTCCTTTCCTTTCCTTTCCTTTCCTCTTTCCTTTCCTCTTTCCTTTCCTCTTTCCTTTCCTTTCCTTTCCTTTCCTTCCTTCCTTAACTTAACTTGCTCTACTAATGGTACCCAAATCTTGGATTTTTTTTACGTGTTTTATTCTCAGTAAAGCTCCCACCTTTATAAAGAAACTCTCCAACTTACCCAGCAAGCCCAGTGGAGTCTGTAATGACCCTGGGTGGGATAACAGAGCCTTCCCAGCTTCAAAAATGACAATAAGCTCTAAACCAGACACTGTTTAAGGGAATTGGAAAGAAGGGAAGACAAAATCCTTCTAGGAATCTATATTATAAGCATTATAATATTTATAATATAATATTTATAATATATCTGTCGAGGCAAAATGGTGAAGAGTTGTAAGGGAGAAAACTGATCTGTAGCCACTACACTGAGTTTGGCAACTAAACACCAGGAACCAAGCAAAACTTGACTTTATTTCCTTTTAATGAGCACAGAAGATTACTGTACAGAAAATTAAGCAGCTTAATATCACCACGAGAATCCGCTTAATAACTGGATAATATTTGTGCTTCTTTAGAATCTGGTTCCAGTTGGGCTGAAACCACACGGGGGGAAAATAAGTGGGAAATCCTGAAGTGAGTGTCACCTTGTAAAAGCACAAGAGGATTTTTCCACCCTCTCCAGCGTGGACTGTAGAGGTGCCCTAGGCTTGGATTGACTGGAGGGAGGGCTGCGGGTTAGATGTGATGGAAGAGCTTTCTTGAAAAGCCTTTTTCATCCCTGTTTTTCTCCCAGTGCCCTCAGAAAAGATGTCTATATCCCTTTCAGGATGACTAAATTTCTCCCCAAAGAGAGCTGGATCCATAAAAGTGCTGGTTTAATCATCACCGACTTAATGATTCTTTTGCAATGTCAATTAAATGGTATGAAAAATTAAACCATTTACAGAACACCAGGACCTTTTAAATTACACATTTCAAAAATATTATTGAAAATCCTGGTTATATAACCCTGTTTGAACTGTCAAAGAATAATGCTGCTCTAACATTTGCCTCATTACTCATGCCAATGCTTGTTGGAATTCACGAGAGCTGGCAGCTCTTTAAATACCAACCTCACTAGAAAGGAAGGAATTAGCAGAGTGTAATGAAGAAATTAACCAAATTAGTTGGTGTGCAGCAGGAGAGGGGCACACAAACCTTCAACACCACGTTTCCCACCTCTGATGTCACACTGGAGCTCCAGCTATGGAGCAATTCTCTGTGATAAGCCATATATCCAACGGGGGCTGCTCAGCTCACTCTTGGGGGATTCACTGTTGGTGGGATGGGAAAATGGAATTGAGGGGTTTTAAACTGGATGAATGTGGGATTTCCCCAATGGAAATGAGGCAAGAAAAACCTCCTTTGCTTGTCCTGAGGCAAGTGGTGAGTGCTGTAGGTCACAGTGCTCGTCATGTGAGTATCAGGGGGCAGCTTTATCAGCAAGGAAGGGACAGGACAAGAGCCCATTGATGGAGCTGCCTGCTGCACCACCACCCCCAGAGGGTTCCCAGTTCCAACTGGGAACTCCAAACTGCAACTGGGATAGATATCCAGAAGATATTCAGGTCAAACAGCTCAAAAAACCTCAGCACAAATTCCAAACCCCAAGTCAACCTGCTTAAAGGATCCAGTGCCAGGTTGGAAGGGTCATCTGGTCCAAGTTTTCCAGGGAAAAGCTCAGTTTGCTTGCACCCTGCCAGTAAAAAAAAAAAAAGTTAAAAAGGGAGTCTTGGCTTCTCTGTCCCTGGATTCCCACATTAAACCTGCCCACACCTCCACCATGGCATGGAATATTCTTTATGCAGCCAGAGTTCAAACCACTCTGGCTCCTCCACTGAGGAGAAACGAGACTTGTGGGACCAGTCGTGCAACCCAGGGAGGGAAAAACCACAACCCTCCAGATGAAATGGCATTGTCTCCAATCACACTGGCCAACCTCACACTCCAAACCACAGCACTCCCTTCTCCCTGATGAATTATTTCCTCGTGCTCCTCTTCATTCCACGACTGCAGAGCTGGTCCAGTGTCACCGGTAATGGGAAGAATATTCTGGAAATAACAGTTTTTTAATGGACACTCAAGAACTTTAAATGAAATTTGGAAGATAACCAAGGATTTCCCACACATGGGCACAAGTTGGGTCGAGAAATGACCAAATATAATTTGTTTTGTGCAGCTTCACTCTGCCAGGGACCTATAGATTCCAGACAAACAGTATTGGGATGTAAAAGCTGAGGGATTTTAATGTTCTGAAACCCTGCTAAGTGCTGAGGTGTCATCTGAGCAGCCACAGCCTCAGAGCACCTCCTCGGGAAAATTCAACTTCTTTTGCAACTTGGGGCCAATATTCTCAACTCTAATTACCTTTTGTTTTTTAGGGAGAGAGAGAATAGAAAGAAAGGAGTATCCCATCAATTATTCACAAGCCTTAACTACAGATTTTGCAGAGGATGGTTCCTTGCAACAAGCTGCCTGGGGAACCTCTGCAGCAGCAGTTTGCTGTTGGGACTTCACAGGGACTCCAGCCCTGCCCTGGGCAACCCTCCAGAGAAGACATTTTTCACCCGTGCTCCCCTCCAATGGATCCCCCTGGATCCACCCAGCTGGGGCCAGCAGAGTGGGGCAGGAGGCAGCCCAGGCAGCAGCATCTGGGTGTCACCAAAGGAGATCCACTTTGTGCTGCTAATCTCTTCCCTGAGGCTTGGGCATTGTAACACTAACCCAGATAATAAGCCAGGGAACTGCTTTCCAGGTCACCCATGATTAAGAGGGTAGAGTTGTTAGCACTGATAACAAACCCGTGCTTCACTTCCTCAGTGATTATCAGCACTGGATGGAATCCATCAGTTTTTCTCTGTGTGAACCACTGGATTGTTTATTTTGTCCCTGCTCTCTCAATTAATCTCATTAGATAGGAATTAACAGAATATTGCTTGAAGAAATTCCATCTAGTTTGAGGAAAAGGATGCTTACCTGGGTGAAAACTTTTATCTCAATGAAGTGCTTCCAAACTAAATATTTGGTAGGTCAAGCTCCATAATCAGAGGTGTTCAAATTGTCAACACACAGAGAGTACTTTTGAGCAGAGTTAATGGAATTAATGCCCCCTGTTTCAGCCCATGCCTAATCCATGACGTGTGCAGATAACCAGATTTAACTGCCATGGCACCTTGGTTTCAAGGTCATGGGTTACACTGCAGAGAACTTCTAGACACCCTTTAGATGTACTTAGCCCAAGCTTAACAGTATATATTGATTTCTGGATTCACAGAGCTTGTGGATGTGTTCAAATGTCACTAGGAATAGCTATTTATTCATTTTTTTTACTAGAAATCTTGTCTATTTGAGCAAATTTGTCAGCTTAATCAAATTAATCCTTCATTTATCATTTTAACCAAAGTTTTCATCACTTTTTTTTTCAATAAATCAAATTAAAGCCCAATCAGAAGAGAAGTAAACCCAATATTCAGTCTGTTAGGTAAATGAGGCTGTGTCTAAAGCATGCTTTATGAGAAACCACAACCTCATATATTCCATTTCTTCTTGGATTGAGCAAAAAATGATATTTTTTCCAGGTACCACGATCCTGGGTCTTGAAATCAAACCCATGACTCCTTTCAGGCCCTGGAGCTCATCAGGTTTCAATCATTGAGACACAAAAAAAAATGAGATTGACAAATCACTGTGAGGTAATGTGAGTGTGGCATCTTGGAAGCCTTGTCCATCATTTGTATGTTAATGAGCACCTGCCTGCAGAGCTGGGTTTTGCCTGGATGTCTCCAGCAGCTGAAATTAACAGGAGGAAAAAACACTCAGGTCAAGACTCTCTTCATAGAACATCCTAGACCAAGGAGCTGCTGCTCCATTGTCTAAGCCAGTGCAAAAACTCCATTACAACAAAGCTCCTTGCTAAAAAAAAAATAAAAATAAAAATAAATAAGGCAGCATGTATAAGCTGAAGCCATTTTACAAGCTCTTAAAAACTGTGCTATGGGCTAGATCTGAGATTAATGCTTGTGATGCACACTGAAAACCTGTAAAGCATTTATGTAATTGCTAAGCATTATTATTTTTATTACTGTACCAGATGGAACCAATCCATCTTCGTAGATAATATCTCATAAATGATTCATTACTGTTCCTTTAACCTAAAGTCTTTTGTATTTTGCAGATCCATGAGAAATAACTAGCAGGAGGCTCCCTGGATGAAGCAGCACACAAACTACCTCCTGCCTTCCAAATGCTGCAGCCTTCCTCAGGATTTCTGTGCCTCTCAGAGCCTGGAATTTGCCACCACTGCTTTTCAGGTGATGGAAAACACCTCTCCAAACTCTTGGTAGCTTACACAGCTGCTGTGAACTCCACACAGACTGGACAAATGCTTTTAGAAGAGATGGGAATATCTCCTGCAAATGCATGATGGAAAGTTTATCCTGTGGCATTCTTGGCTTCGATTGCTAATGAAAAAGAGTTATGGGATAGCACAGAACATCTTCCCTTTGTCCAATAACTTTTGGACCAGTTCTAATCCAATTGGAAAGGCAGGTAGACATCTCCCAGAGATGAGTTTCTGTCAGCCTAATGAGATGTGATGGCTGGGAGAGAAAAGAAATACACAGATGAGGCCTGTCACTGGGAAAAAAAGGTTTCAATGGGAGCTCATCAGTTATCCTCTAAGCCTGGGCTGCCTCTGGCCACTCAGACACTGCCAGGCCAGAGTCAGAGACAGGAGATGCCAGCTCCTGTCCACTTTACAGCTGGGCAGACCACTGACAATATCCTGAATGAAGAAAAGCTTGTCTAAAAAGACTTCAGCTTTAAAATGTAAATAAATGCTCATTTACACACATTTCTTGGATTATTATTATTAAATGCAGTGAGCAAAAATAAATCCAGCACCCTACCTTCTTATTTGGATTCTGACCTTGGAAGCATCACCAGCAGAAGAGTTGCCAGAGCCCAGGGTGGTAAAAGCTGTGGTGCTGAGGGCCATGGGGCAGTGGTGCCCTGGCAGTGCTGGGGGATGGTTGGATTTGATGCTCTGAAAGGTCTTTTCCAGCCAAAGCAACTCCATGATTCCATTGTAACTCCTCCTGCTCCACCTGCATCTTCCAGTGTTCTTTGATTCATCATCAACAGATATTTATCTGGAAAAGGTGTTTGGAAGGCAGTGAAAATACCAGGACTTTGCCACCAGCCACTTGCACACGAGGTCTCTTCTAGAGAGTTGACAAGAAGTGACTGTTTCCATTGAGGAACCACATGAAAGCATTTCTGCTGCAAATGGAGCTCTCTTGGACTTGAAAAGTATCATGTGGCCTCAGTCATTCTATTCACAAGTAGCTTCAAACTGATTTTTGACTCACAAAATAGTAAGCTGCCTTGAAAGCTTCCCCTTGAAAAATCTAAATTCATCTAAAACCTTCATGAAAATTCATGGCAAAGCACAGTTTGCAATACCCAGAAAAAGGAAGCTCAAATGGAGAAGAATGTGTTTTCTGAGCAGCTTGAAATTGCACATCCAAAGGAATGTGGGGCCAGATTCTCCTCAGGATGATGGTGATGTCCTGCTAAAAAGTCCTCCACAAAGTGCAGGGTGAAAAGCAAAACCCCAAGTCACTTGGCTCTGATTTGAGGTTTTCAATATTCCACTAGAAAGAGTGGCATTTATAAATCAAATAACTTGAAAATAATTTCTTTTCCATTTCTCTGATCACAGAAAATCCACTTTTCTTCTAAAAACAACCACAGGGCTGCTCTTTTTTTGCCAACAAGCTCCATTTTGCTCCACTGGGAAGCTTATTCCCTGAAACCAAGTGACACTGCTGGGAGCATGAGAACAAAATTCCCTTTAAATCAAGAAATCCCCACAAAAAGTAGGTGATTTTGAACAACATCTTACAAGTGACACCATAAAACTTGGACCAACAGTGGCTTAGCAAGTGAAAGGAGCAAAAAAAGTGATGCTTATGAGAATAATGAGGGAATAATGTGGAAGCAAAAGTCAGGTTTTTTTTCTAGGCATATTTTCAGTGGTGCTCAGCTGTTCCTCTGTTACCACTTTGGCCTCTCAGCATCAAGCTTTTAACTTTGTTACTCAGTTAATTCATTTGCTTTCACATGAGGTTTTTAAATACAACTACCAGCTGTTCACCACAACCACGTTTCATTTACACTTTGCTAATGACCATGAGGGTTGACAGCAAAGAAAAATCTCCAGCTTTAAAATCCACATGATTTCAGACCCAGGGAGAGAGCAGCAGTCTGAATGGATGAGTTTTGCAGCAAAAGAAATTGTCATTTCAAGATCCCCACAGCTACTTGGAATTTCATGGCATGGAAGACCACCAGGATTTCTTTCTCAGGCACAAACCAAAAGCCAATCACTGAAAAAAAAACAACTCTTATAAACAGGAAAGCAATCTGCAGGCTCTAATATGTTGAAATGTTTGAAAAGGAACCAAAAAGACCAAATATTCCAGGAAGACTTTGAAGCCTGAACCAAACTGGGGCTGGGTGCTTTGATAGGAGAAGTTTGCAAGTGAGGGCATGGGAATAAGATGCTCCTGACTCCAACTGGGGAGGGATGAGCAGGATAATGGGAGAACTGGGGGGAGCAGAAATGAGCCTTGAAAGCCTCAAATGTACAACTGAGATGGTCCAGCACTGTCTTACCTTCTGGGAGCTGGAGATGGGGGTGACCAGGTGGCCTCTTGCAGGAGAGAGGAGGTGATTCCACCCTGCAGGTAAATCAGGGTGTGTTTTGAAGCCAGCAAACAGCCTGTAAGTGACAAAAAAAAATATTTTAACTGAATTCTGCAATATTTAGCACAGAAAAAATTCCCTTTACTTGGTCAAGTTACAAGAAGGTGAATATTTTGTTTAAGTAGGCAGCAAAGTGGTTGAAGCCATGGGCAAGTGTGAGATTTAGGCAGGTACTCATGGGTTTGTTCTGGAGATAACCCCACTCCTGAGCCAACATGTGAAATTAGAAATGCTGAACTAGGGGGAAGGAAACAAGTTACTAAATTGTGCTACTCTAACACTTCCCATTCCCAGAGAACACATGAATCATAGATAAGGCTGCAGATTTGTCACAGCTGTGATTTCAGCATCAAAAGCAATAATTTTAGCCCAGATTTGAGGGGAGTTTCCAGCAAATGTGTCAGTTCAGCCAACAGGATACCAGACTTCTGCAGCATCTTCTGCAAGGGGAGCTTTCCTGGGGTGTGAACCCCCAGAGCAGCCCTGCTCTGCTTTCCAAACCACCCTGGTGAGCAACCTGGCCAAGGGTCTGGGTGACTCCTTGGATGAGGCCAGAGCTCTGAGCTCAATGAGCTTCCAAACTGCCCTTCCAGGGATTTCTTGCTTTTAAACCATGGAACCTGAGAGAAAAGTCAGCAGTAGAAAACCAGGAAAATGCTGAACCACCTGCTTTAACTTTTTATGCTCCAAGTGATGCCCTGAAGTTTGAGTTTTGGGGGTTTTTTTGCTCTGGGAAAGCAGAGTGTGTTTTTATCCTTGGTGCTGACAAAAGTCAAGTTCCACCCTCAGCCCTGAGTCACTGGGAGCAGGGGAAGTGGCCCAGCTACACAAACCAGCACTAGAGCTAGAGCTGGAGCAAAAAATGGCACAGTTTATACTCCAAAAAACTAATAAAACATTAAATTATTCCTGAGTAAACAATCCCTTTGCAAGTTCAGACTGAGCTGAGTGGAATAGGTTGGAAATGTGGCAAGGATTCCAAGTCTCACAACAAAATATTGTCTGCAGAGCAAAATCTTGCATTTGATTCTAAATTCATTGTTTCACATTTTCAGCTTAGGCACTGAAAGGAAAAAAAATGCCAACAGTTCTGATTGTGTTTGTGAAAATAGAATTATTATAGATTATTATTATTATTATTATTATAGAATAATCTGTTCTTAAACCCATTGTCAGCAGGAAGAAAAACTTAGAGTTTTAAAATCTCTCTAAAGAAGAAACAATTCCAAGGCAATTGCTATCCCCTAAATATAAAGGAGGCCAACGTGGTTCTGAAATGTTTTTGGGGTTTTTTTTAAACAGCTTTGAGTTCTTTCCCTGTCAACCTCTTTTTATTGTGCCTTTCCTCATCAGAACCTGTGCATTCAGAGGGAAAAAAAAGCAGCTTTTTATCGAGGAAGACAAGGGGCTGCCTCAGATCCCTGCTGAGTTCTCCCTCCCAGCCTTCTGCAGCTCAGCAGAGGCCAGGATGAGCCCAGTTTGTGCTGGAATCCAACTGGTCACACAGGGAGGCAGCTCCAGCCTTGGTCCTTGGGGAGAGCTGCTCGGGGAACTAATCTGCTTTAAACATCTAATATCCTGCAGGATGATTTTCAGGTGTATTGTTGGGGATTGATCCCTCAGCAGCTCCACAGCTTGTGTTCAGCAAACACTCTGTTGTTGTCTGGTTTGGTTTTTTCCCTGTGGAAATCCTGCCTAAGAGGTTAAAAGAGGAATTTGTTGTTTGGTTTTGGTTTTTTTCCCTGTGGAAATCCTGCCTAACAGGTTAAAAGAGGGATTTTCCTTTTTTTTTTCCCCCTCTACATCAGCCACACAAGCCACAGCACAAACTTAACTGCGAGCTCCCACTTGGCTCAAGCTGACCTGAGCCCCCCCCCCACATCACCTTCAGCCCTTGCCATCCCCACCAGCATCCCAGCAGCAGAGGGACGTGGATCAGATCCCAGAGCTCACCCTGAAGGGCAGAACACCTTCAAGCCAACAGGCTGGGGGACCCCCCAGAGGGGAGGGGTAGGTGGGAGGGCAGGAGTGGCCCTTTCAGCAGCTTGAGGCTGCAGCTTCAGGGTAGAGCTGGTCCCAGCCGAGGACGTTGAGAGGAAATCTTCTGCCTAAAATAGTGGTTGTTCTTCTACACCTCCCACTGAACAGTGGGTACAGCTCATGAATAGAGACTTCTGAAAAGGATTCAGGAGAGATCTGAGGGATGTCTCCAAAAGCCCATATGGTTTTGCCAAATCAAGTCTGCAGAACTGGGTAAATTTAGCCGTGCGCTTCAGATGCAAAAAAAAAACTCGTCTTGTTTTGACCCGGGAGGGAAGGAAGGAGAGTCATGAGAGTCTCCACACATCAGCCTGGCTGGTTCTTCAGCTTGCTGAGGTCAAAAACCCATGAGTAACACGTTGTGTAGTGTGTGGAAACAGAAGGACACCTCAGCTGGCAAAGAAGAGCAGTGGAAGGTGAAAGCAGCACCCAGACAGGCCTAAATACCCCCGGCCTCACTCACAGATGTAGGCAGAGAGCTCCCAAGTGACAAGTGGGAGCTGGTCCCACCATCCCAAGCTTTCCAAGAAGGAAAAGACACCTGGATGTGTCCCTGTGGGGGCTGCCCTGGGTGCCCCTGCTCTGCCAGGGGGTTGGACTCCATCCCCAGAGCTCCCTTCCAGCCCCCAATGCTCTGTGACTCTGGGAGCTTTGAGATGTTGAAGTCCAACCAGTAGCCCAGCACTGCCAGGGCACCACTGGCCCATGTCTTCTGGCACAAGGCTGGTTCTCCAGACCCCTCACCAAGCTCATGGCTCTGCTCTGGACCAGCTCCAGCCCCTCAGTGTCCTGCTGGGAGCGAGGGGCCCAAAACTGACCCCGGGATTTGATGCACCTCATAATAACCAGAAGAAAGTCTTCTACTGACTGAACTCACTGGTGTATCTAGAAATTTCTGAAGGTTTAGAGCACATCTTTTCGGCAGGTGAACTCAGCCATTTCAAATCCTGATCCTTGCAGTTGAAACATCCAGGATGTTATTTTGACAGCAGTGAAATCCCAGTATCAAGGAACCTGGCCATGAAAGAGGAGGTAGCTTTACCTTCCAAGCCTGCACTTTGACAAGTCCTCCATGTATTAAAAAGGCTCATAAAGCTCTAAAAAAAAATAGTTCTGAAACTCTTTTTCCTCTTTTCTCTCCTGAAGCTTTAATTAAGTCTCCACACTGCTTGAAAGCAGCAGCAGCCTAATGGGTTCTGAATATTTCCCTACAAACAACCCGTTCAAAACGCTGGAGTCTTGTGAGGCTCCAAACACAAGCTTCTTAAATAATCCCTTTTATTTGTATTAATCTGGGAAAATATTAAGATTCTAAGCCTCTCTAATCAGCACACACTACCAGTGATAAAAAAAAATAAAAATAAGCATAGCTTTTTGGATCTATTTTGGGTTCAGTGTGTTCACACCAGCAGAAATCCCAACTGTTTGTGTAATTTAAGTGTGAAGTAGTTGTGCTAGCAACACAATACCTGCAGATGTGAATGCTTTCACCACATCCCATGGAAAATATTATCCACTGCCACACCTGGATGCCTCAGCCTGTCTTCTGCTGCTAAACCAGCAGCTGAGAGATCAAGCTGCAGAGGAAATGCTTTTGGATGAGGAGCTTTTACACCTTCAGGAGCAAACCTCATCTTCCACTTCTGAGACTGTGGGGAGCAGCTGATGGTTAATACCTCAGAGTTGGGGTTTTATTTGGCATTAGGGGAGTGAAGCTGCTGGTGGTTTACTCAAAACCTCCTTTAAGTTCCCACCACGAATTAATAGAGCAGTGCAGGCAGAGCCTGCTCTGAATGCAAGGCACATTTTCCCCCCAGAATTGTTTGAAATATCAATTCAGTGCTTAGTTTGCTAAACATTTTGTTTTCTTCCCATTTCAATATTTGGAAAGAGAAGAGCTAGCTCCTAATTAGGAAAACATTCATTGCTGAACGAAACAAGCAGCAGTCCCTTTAATCTGTTGTTCAGCAGCCTGCAATAACTGTGGCTCTATAAATACATTTCTGCTTGCTCTTTTGCATTTGGACTAGTGGCAAGAAATGCTCCACTCCAACATGAAAACAAAAGACTTCAGCACTGTGTTCTTGAGGTGTGAAGAACCATTATTCAGGTGTTTTCAAACAGCCAGGCTGGAGCTTCCAAATTAATTGATGTTTTTGGGACGTTGCAACCTGTTGTAACTGAGGAGTAAATATTCACTCAGCTCATCTTGCTAATATTTTTAGTTTTTGAAGGATGGGAAAGGCTTCACACTACTCCAATTCTCCACCTGACTCCAAGGAATTGGAGTCAAATCCTCAAAGCTTCTTGATTTTCTCTATCAGGCTTGTAACTCAAAGGTGCAAAAGCAAAGTAACCCTGTTGTAATGCTGCTGGAACTCTGGTGCTTTGCTGGTGGCAGCAGATGCTGTGGGAGCTCATTCTGAGGAGTGTTGAACACCCAGAAGATGAAGGGAAGGCAACAGCAGCTGGATGCACTCAGCACCTCTGAAAACAGCAGCTACACAGCCCCCAGCTCTGAGGTGTTAGGAGTTCAGTTGGAGGAAAATAACAACATTAGGAAGAGGCTTTAAAAGCTGTTTAGAGAAGATTTACCTTCAGCTAGGGGTAGTTTGAAATTCCTCCAGGCTAGGCAGCCCATTCTGAATTTCAGTAAGATGAGTAGTTGGTGGAATTGGGATTTTTGCCATCAAAAAGATGGGTTGAGGGGTTAGTCCAGTAAAATATATTTAGGGGTTAGTCAGCTCACACCATTAGTAACCACCCCCCTGGTCTGTAGTCAACACCACACACCAATCCCCTAGAAAATTCTGCAGAAAGAATGCCTGCTAATTTATATTAGTTATGGGAAATGGAAACATTAAGGGTGTAAAAAACTCTTTGGACTTGAGATTTGGCTGGGGCCTCATTAAGTAATTTGCTCTTTGGATTAATGAGCTGTTAATATTTCAACCCAGCACCAGAGGTGGCTGCACGTGGCCTGCCAAGAGGTTTGAGGAGCTCCAGAAACTGAAGGCAGCCAAAAGTCCAGCAAGGGGAGTATCCAAAAGAGTCTCCTAGAGGCAGTGGGAGAACCAGCTTGCAGGGATTTGCACTGCCCAGCTGATGAGCTTTCTGGAAACATTATTCACAAAGAGTTTCTGAATCCCAGGGATGATGCCATTCCCTATCAGTTTAATGCAGACAGATCCAGTGGAAAAAAGCAGCCACTGTTTCTGAGACTCACAGGTCTCAGAAAGAAAGAAAAAAAGAAAATTAAAAAAGAAAGAAAATTTAAAAAGAAAGAAAATAAAAAAGAAAGAAAATTAAAAAAGAAAGAAAATAAAAAAGAAAGAAAATTAAAAAAGAAAGAAAATTAAAAAAGAAAATTTAAAAAGAAAGAAAATTAAAAAAGAAAGAAAATTAAAAAAAAAGAAAGAAAAAAAAGAAAGAAAATTAAAAAAGAAAGAAAATTAAAAAAGAAAGAAAATTAAAAAAGAAAGAAAATTAAAAAAAAAGAAAGAAAAAAAGGGGGAAAAAAGGGGGAAAAAAAAGAGAAAAAAAGCCCAAGAAGAAAAAAGAACCAGGAAGTGGAGGAGTAAATGACAGTGGTAGAGAGAAGAGATGTCTCCTTCCATTTAGAGAAGCAGACATACTCTTGTAATTTAATGGATTCTAAGGACTCCAAGATATTTACTGTCTAGCCATGTAAGTACATTCCAGCTCTTGATTTGCTTTTAGCCTTGAAACCAGCCATATATTACATCAATGTGATTCTTGTTTGTTGAAATAAGTGAATAATTTGGGGAGCATATTCAATTCCCTGTTTTGCCATTCCCTCCTTCCATCTGCTCTCAATCTCCACCAGATGCTGGTGGGACAGCTGCAGCTGGAAGGCTGTGGCCAGTTGGATGTGTTCAAGAACTCCCACATCCTCCTGGATTCCTCCACCTTAGATTGAAACCATCCAGACAGAGCTGGACCATCTCCTTTTGGGTTTGGGGCTGCACAATTCCAAGAGATTTGAGGGCACAGCCAACTTTAGAGCTCCCTTCTGCCAGAGGGTGCTGCTTTTCCCCCTCCCAGTGCCCCCAGCATCCCACTGGGACTTGCCTACAGTGCTGGTCCAACCTCAAGATGAGCCAGCTGGGGGGACTAAACCATCCAGATTTTTCAGAGCATGGATTTCAGAGCATGGAGGGCTTAAAACTCAACTGGTCAGTGCAAACAGAACCATCAGCCCTCAAAATCCCCATCATGTTGACTTGAAACAAAGCACAGCAATGTTTACTCCATTGCCTTGGCGTGGGCTGCTTTGTTTGCAGTCAAACCCTAATTTAGACTGGCTCCTCACATATTGATATGTTGAGGAAATAAACAGTAAATACTATTTCCAATCCATCTGTTTCACTTGTTAGAAAAGCCCAGTCAGAGGCTTTTGCAGGATTGGCTTTTTTGCCCGTGTGAAAGCAAAGAGCTTTTGCTTGGACTTGGTGAGCTTAAAAGATTTCTTCCAACCAAAGTGATTTTCTGCCTTTAAGATGTTTCTTTGGCCTTTAGGATGTTTCTTTGGCCAAGAGAGTGAAGGTGGGATGGAGAGGGTGGAATTGGCCTTTGAGATTCAGCCTCCAAGCAGACAAGGCAGTGGAACCCCAGTACCTGCTGGGACTCATGTTCTGCCCAAAGATGGAATTGTCTGGGGAAAAAAAATGACACAGAATTATTGTTGAGCCTGGAATAAACCTTTGAGATCATCAAGTCCAGCTTAGTCCAAATTCCTCCTCTTCAGATTGTCATTTTCAGTCATTTATTTATTACACCATGAACTAAGAGGGGAAAAAAACCCTTGTGAAATGAGCTGGAACCAGCAGGTTCTGTCATGCTGCTCCCAAGACCTGGGTGAGCAAGTCAGTGGCTTTTTGAAGGCATTAAAAATGTTGGGATGGATCTGAGTTTCAGGCTTCAACCCCTGAGGTGGGTAATTAAAACCAGCAGAGCTGTTTTTAATAAAAAGCCAATAGCAAGATTTCAGAATTATTTGCCTCCCTTTTTTTTTGCCAGTACCAAACAGCACTGTGATGGTTTGAGATGCTCTCCAGATTCCTGCTGCTGGGATACCTGCCTGGGTTTATTTTTGTGAGCCTCTCAGTGTAGATTGGTGATGTTGAGAAGTGTTGCATGTCTTTTTGGATCCTCAAAAGTCAACAGCAGCTCTGTTTTTACAAAGGGTTTAATACACCCTTGGCTTTTTGTTTCATTGCCAGCCCTCTACCAATGGATTAAATCACAAAACCAAGCTCCAGCTGCTTAGCCTTCTAAATTCTGACACCTCCTTCCTCCATTTGGGACCAGAGGCTCTGTCTTTTTGTCTTTCTCTAGACTGAAATCCAATACTTGTGTCTGCATCTGCTGCCTAAAAGCCATTTCTCCCCAGCCACAGCCCAGCCCCCTCGTGTCTCATTAAGCACATTTAGATTTGGCTCTTAAAATCCTCCCCAGTGTTTCGTGGCCAGCAGTAGTGCACTGATGAAAGAAGCACTCTGCTCCTGGGCTCTGGAAGGACACCTGCTATCAACCTGTTATTTGGGGGGGTGGACTCAAAAAAAATCTTATTTAAAAATAAAAATCATAATAATAAAAAAAAGTAGTGTTTTTCTACAGCAGGCAATTGAAATTAAAAATTAAAAGAAATTTAATTCTTTTATTGCATTCTTCTCCACCCCCAGAAGCTGAGCACAAGCAGCACATTCCTGGGCTGCAGACAAAGGAGCATTGCTGTCACCCAGCAGTGGTGGGCTGAGGAGCTCCCCTCTCACTGCTGCCATCAGCATTTCCCAGCATCTGTCTAGAGCATGGAGACAAAATCACCTTTTAAACCCTCTGCTGCCCCTCATCCAGCCTTTTTTTTTTTTCTCTTTTCTCCAAGACAAGAGCTTGAAGCATGAGCAGCTTTCTCTGCAGATCCCAAGAATCTCCTGTTCTAAAAAAATCAGTGACCTTCAGCACATGCATCCATATCAGTGCTGGTTGAGGAAACGAGGCAATCCTTGCTGCTTAAAGCCATAAAAATAGTGGAATCTGCTATTTTCAGCTGGCTGTGCCTGTACAAGCAGAAGAAAAAACTTTTCCTTCCTTCTTTGACCCAGACAGACCTCTCATTGTAAAAGGTATTTGAGTCTGTGCTCTGCTTCCTGAGCTGAGCCTCCCAACTGGGCCTAACTGGTGTGAATAGCACTGCCTTGGAGAGTGTTCCAGTCATTTTCCCTTCAAATGCCTTTACTTTTGAACTGCAAATAAAGAAGAAGAAGAAAAAAAATGCTTTAATAAAATATTAACATTTTTCAATGTTAATATTGTTGGAAAAAATCAGATTATTTCCTTACCCCTCTGAATAAATAACCCCATGCCCATGTGTGTATTATTTGTATGCAGAGGAAAAAAACCAGCAGTGAATCTGAATTCTTCTCTGCACCAGAAGACTGGAATAAAACAAGGATGTGAAATAAAACATCTTCATCCTGAGGAACAACAGTGGTTTGAAAAATCCAGGTGATGCCACCACGAGGTGTTTCCTGGGCTGCTACCAAGTGAATTTTTACTCTCTGATGATAGACTTTTGAGAAAGTTACTTACATTTTCACCTAAGAGATGTTCAGAACAAGGAGCAAAAGAGTTTCTGGTCAGTGGGAGAAGTTTCCATGGTCAGTTACCACTTGTGCAGCTGAATTAATTAGCTGTACTGAGCTATTTGGGAAGCCATCAGGTGCTGGATATAAGATGCTGCTTTTGGACCAAAGCCTTTGAAAACCTAAATTTCAATGTTGAAGGCCCTGCAAGATGAAGGAATGAGGAAGAAATTGGGGGTTGGATGCAGATTTATTAATTAAAAAATAAAATCTCTTGGTGGTTTGGGAGTCCCACGATGCTGCCCCAGGTCCGTCCACCCTTCAGATGGGCACGTGTGAAAAAAAAAAGCCAGAGATCTGTAGCAGAGATTGGCTTGCAAAGGAAAAAACTAAGGCTGAGGCTGTGTCACTACTGTTTGCAGTGCAGGAAGCCAGGTCATTCTGGGTCCCCATAAATAGAAAGTGGCAGCCAGTCCAAAAAAGCTCCTCGTTGCACAATCTTGCTCCTCCCGTCCTTGATTGAATGCCAGTGTAGCCAGCAGCTTGACCTCCACCAGCTCAGGTTTCCTTCCTGGTTCTTCCCTCCTGTCTCCAGGCTTCCAGCTCCTCAGGGGGTGTTATCTGCAAAGCCTCTGCAGCCCAGGGAAGCAGCAGCTGGAGTGGGAGCTGCCTCGGTGCAAACTCCATCAGAGGGCAGATCAACACAGCAATGGCTTCCTATGAAAACGAGATTTGTGGAAATAACATTTGTTGATAATAACTGTGCTTGTGGCACTGGAAGCCTTGGGAGGATGGAAAGCTCAGTGCTGCCAGTGTCACCACTCTAAACCCACTCCCCTGCAATCACACCCAGCTCTGCAGCAGAACCCATCTTGGCTTCCCAGCATGGCACCAGTGCTGCCTTTTGACTCCTCTCCACACAACAGAGCAGAGATTATTAACTGCTAATGACAAGCCCCCACTGCATATTAATCAGCCAGCCAATGAACAGCATGTACTTAATTATTCACATGACAGCTAGCACAACAAGCTGAGGTGACAGACAAGGCCTGAAAAAAACAGCAGGAAAAAAAAAAATAGCTAAAAGGTATCAGAAAAAGTACATATGCTCCAAGTTGCTGAAAAACATGTTCTAGCCTGGGAGGTATTTTTAGGCTTCCCTAAAGAGACAGGTGCCTGAATTGGACTCAGAAGTTCTTCAAAGTCCCTAAAGAGTTGGACTGGAGCAGGATGGGAGTAATTTTTTAATGCTTTCAACAATGTAATTTCATTTTTTTATTGAAAACACCTTGTGTTAATGTCTTATAGTGAACTCCACCTCAAACTAGGGAAGCTGGGTCACTGCAAAGCTGAACAAGTTGCCCAGATAAATGAGATTGCCAGCCCAGATCCTGCTCAGGAGCCCATCCTGCAATTGCTTCTCTGGGGGGATTCTCCCACTGTCACTGTTGTTGATGCTGCATGCATTCTCCATGCAGTGCTGCAAACATCCCCCCACCCCACCCAACTGCCACTGGGGAGCAAAGAAGAAACTTTTAGGAACTGGTTCCTTATTTTCCCCAAGCAACTGAGAAATAAATAGAAATTGTGCAATTTTAAGCAATGGAAAGAAAAGATGACTTTGGGTTTAGCAGGCTACAGGAGTTCCCATAACAGAAAATCACTGTGAGCAGTTCCTTTATTCTACAGAGATAGAATGAAGGGGGTGGATCCTTCACCAGGTTGGTTTAAAAAGGAATAAATGAAAACAAAAATAAGGGGAAAAAAAAGGAATATCCAAACAACTCCCAGGTCTCTGGGGAGAAAGAAGCCAGCTAGAGCAGGTGAGAATATGGAAATAACTCCAAGTGCTTCTCTGAAAATTCTGAGGGATACCAAATGGCAAAGGACTGAGGAATCCCTGAAATCCAAGGAGTTTTATTCCTGCAGGAACCCTGCCTGGAACACAAGGCAGTGCTCCCAGGAGTCAGGGAACCCTGAGGAGGAGGAAGGTGATGTCAGCTCCACACTGGAGATGGAAAGAGCCAGGAAAGCTGTCAGCTCAACAACTGCTTCACCTGGGAGTCAGTGAGGAGACAGCCCCTGGAAGCAGCAGCCAGAGCAGTTTTAGTGACACTATCAGATCATCCCCTGTTTCCCAGAGGATTCCCAGAGCTGTTCCACCCCCAGAGCATTCAGTGAGCAGGGGACTTGAGGAGAGTTGTGGTGCTGTGGTGCACACACAGATGCACAAGGACACCTTTGTGTGCACAGAGCACAGCTGAAGAGCTGGAGCCCTGTTTGCACCCAGCTTGTGATCAGCACATCAGGCCACAGAAGGAAATACTCTTGTTTTAGAGGAAATACTCTTGTTTTAGAGGGACAAAGAAGCATTTTTCAGCTCTGTCTGTGTGGTAACACAAGCTTTCCATGCTAAGAAAAAACCCATTTGTATGTTTAGCTGACTGGCCTTCAATAGTTCATTATTTACACTCCACATTTTTTCTTCACCAGAAAATCATCTCAGAGTTATTAAATTAAAAAAAAAAGCATATTCATGCAGGACTCCAAGGAGACTGGCCCAGAATTCACTCAGCACTGAACACCAATCCAAATTTTGCAGGAGATAAGAGGACCTGGTAACAAGTTCTATTATGCTCAGGAGAAAACTGCTTCTGAAACTCACGTCTTGGCAATTTTAAGTGAAAAGTGTTGCCCTTCTGCATGGCTGAGAGCTTCACACTGTGCTGAGAATAAACTTGCAGACAGCAATGACAGCTGTGGGAACGATGCCACCTATTAAAACGTTTCCACTTGCCTCACAGATGACAACAGGAGTAGTCACCCAACAGAGCATCGTTCTGCTCAGGTACAGCTCAGCTGAGACGAGGAGCAAGGCTTCACCTGAGGAGGAAACTAAAGCCTGGAGAAGTTTTTTTTTCCCCTCACCCCGGGCAGGAGGTCGGTGGGTGCAGGAATGGCTGGAATGTGTTTGTTGTAGCCCAGCTCTGTGCTCTGCAATCACTTGCTGCTTCCTTTCAGGCTGTGGGGGAAACAAACCCAAGGAAACAAAGCATTTACACCCCTTTTCCCTTCAAAGCGTGCCTGATGCTCTGTTTTCTAGGGAGAAAATAATGTTTTATTAATGGCAATGATGCAAATAAGAAGAGTCTTAATTAATTTCTCTTTTTTTTCCCCTTCCTTTGCTGCTTTTCCTAGTGGGGCTCAAGCAGGTAGGTCTCCTTATCTCCTCCATTATCTATTCTTATGCAGATATTTTGCAGAACAAAGCCATGGAAATGGTGAATGCAGCTTTGCAACGGGGGTGCTCTGTGCTGTCACAGCCACATGAAGAGGCACAGCAGCCAGCAGAACGAGATCCACCAGGAATAACCTCAGGATCAGGGAGTTTCCCAGCTGTCACCGAGCCAAAGGAATAACAGCAAAGCTGCTCCCCCCCAGCCCTTGGATAAAAAGTGTTCCCAGAGCCTTCCAGCTGCAGGAATCAAACCTGGTGGCCTTCAGAACTCAGCATCATCCAACTGCTCCTCAGCCTCCTAGGTGGCAACAAATCCAGCTTGGGATCTCTGGGTACCTTCAGGATGCTCATGGCAAATCAGCCTGTTGCCAAGCTCAAAAAGGAGGAGCAGCTCACACCAGCCTGTTGTGCTACAATAAATACAAGATTTTTTTTGGTAGCAGTAGTGGTTAAATCTTCAGATCTTTGGTACTGTATCAGAGCAGCTGCCCTCAGCTGTTTAGCTTTAAAACCTTCTTGCAAGCTTTACAGTTGCTTCGTGTAGAGCATTTTTCATCTGTGAGATGACATCTGAAATTCCTCCCTGGTTCACAAGACCCCAGTGTGCATTTTTAGATATATCCCTTAAATGTCATTATACAGAGGTTAGTGCCTTTGAATATCTACAAGCAACTGCAGCTGTATCTACCTAAAAAAAGCAAAGCAGTTCCATTTATATTGTATTCACCATGCTAGAACCAAAAGCATCCATGGATTCCAAATTATTGAAGTGTGTGCCTATTTTTACTTCCACTATAATTGTGAGGAAAATAAGCACCAAAAAATAGCAGCATATTTCATAACGGGCAGGATGGGTTTTAGCACCCCCTCCCATTCCCTGGTGCTGTTTCATCTGGATTTTTCCACACATGAAATGCTGGGGGGGGGGGGTAAAGAAGAGGGTGGGCAGCAGGTCAAGACCCACACTGGCTCTGTCCCTGTGGGGGCTGCCCTGGGTGCCCCTGCTCTGCCAGGGGGTTGGGCTCTGCTCCCCAGAGCTCCCTCCAACCCCCTCCATCCATGAACCTGGAGGTTTTTATTCTGCTGTTTGCACCATAAAGGAAAAGTCACAAGACTTCCAAAGCACTAACCTCAAATATTCCTCCCCTCAGCTGCTCTTTGCTGATAACTGCTCCAAGGGGAGCTGGCCTGAGGCTCAGCACGTGGCTGGAAACTTCCCCTCAGAGTATTTTCACTCCATCACAAGAAAGGAGAATTCATCTGCCTGTTCCCATGCTGGCTTTTTTTTTTCCTACACTGCAGTCCCCAGTTTTTACCCTTGAAGTTGAGGCCAAATGAAGTGTGACCAGTTCAGAACCCCCTCCACGTTCCACATATGGTGCTTGTGCCATCCTGTGCCAGTCCCCCCTCACCAAGCCCCTGTCTGCTGTTTACAACCTTGGAACCCTTGCAGCTAGAAGGCAAAGCTGCAGCAGTGCTGGAGAGCAAAGCCAGGCCCAGGGAAGTGTTAAATAATGGCACTTTTCAGCTCTAGCAGCAACACGAGGCACTTTCACAAGTACATTTTTTGAGAGCAATAATATAGAGTGTTAGCTAAACAAAGATGTTGGCACTTGAAGGGACTGCAAAATTATTCCAAGGGAGTGTTTGCAAAGGCCAACGTATGGAGGGCACTCAGGAGGGAGTTTGGGCTTCTTGTAAAGTTCAGTGTCTCTGAGGTTAATCAGCTGGGGAGTTTGCCCAGATCCCAGTGCCCTGGCCACAAACCCCCAGTGGGTTCCACGTGGCACCAGGCCTGGCACTGCTGGCATTTGAGCCTTTGTGATGAAACTGGGGAGAGTCCAAAGCAACTTACCCCAAGTTTTCCAAGGGGCATGGATAATTCAGCAGAGAGCAAAGAGCCAAAGTTGCTGGTCCTGGTGCTGTTCTGAACAGAGCAACTGGACCTGTTCTTGCTTCTGGAGCTTGGGAGGAGCCAGCCAGGGTGAGAAGGTCAGCAGCATCCCTGCAGAATAAAATGTGCTGTGAGGTCAGCAGCATCCCTGCAGAGCTCCCCCAGACAAATCATTGCAAGAAAAGAAACCTTAGTGAACTGGAAAAGATACCTGGGGAGGCAAACAGTGGTGGGAAATGAAGTAAAATGGGATGAAATTGTAGAAAGTAGGTGAGCTACTAACACATGGTGTGCTGAGGTGATGTTTTCTTTTCAATGTGCCAAGAAAATGTTTTTCTTCACACATCAGTAATGTGATTCCATCAAAGCCTTGGGATAAATCCTGTACAAATGGGAATTAATTTAGGGAAGTGTTTGGAGTTTAAAAGAGAAATTAATCGATGCATTCTCAGCTGAAATATGAACAGCAGTGAGTTCCTGAAGTGGGGAACATTTGTTAATTCAGGCCAGAAGAAAAATAACATGTTAAATACTATTAATAAATGACAGCCAAAAGAATTTCAAGTTAATGTGGCTAGAATCTCTTTCCCACTGTCACCTTCTCCAGCACTGCCTGCATTAGGCAGGTGAAACTAAAGCAGGTTTTGTGCTTGAATGTCTCCAGAAAATCAGATATTCAACTAGCTCAGGGAACTCCTATTGGGAATAATCATAAACAGAATAAAAGAAAAAAACAAACAAACTCAAAATACAAACAAAAAGCAACAAATCTGCCTGACTTTGAAGGAATTCCACCTTCCTGCTGCTGGCTCTGGGTAGTGTTCTGAGCAAACCTCACTCCAGTTTGCCCAGCTGTGCTGTTATAGACAGAAAAGGACTTTATACCAGGTTGATGGTTGGGCTGGATGATCCCAAGGGGCTTTTCCAACCTGAATGATCCTCTGATTGCCCAGCTTGCCTGTCTAATGAGGACACAGGATTTTTTCAGACATCCATTAAGCCATTAGCCAGGTTTGGCTTGGCTTTTGTAAACAACCAGAAGAACTAAAGCATTTTCTGTGCAGTCAGTTAATAGACAGCTCCCTGAGCACACCAGAACACCACCTACGGATGCATGGAGCATATGTAGCTCACTGGAGAAAGGAGATTCACTCCCATCCTCCTCAAAAACAAAGCAGCTAAGAGCTAGAAATCCTTCTATTTCTGTCCCATGTTTGGGTTCTTGCTTTTTCTATCTCAGAAGGTGGTAGAATCTAAAGTGGTGGCTGAGTTTTTCCACAGCAGACACATCCCCATCTCTCCACACTCCCAGCTTTGTGCAGATTCCCACTGCTGTCCACGAGCCCAGAACTGGGGCTGTTTTGCTGCTCTAAAGCAAACTGCAGAGCATTCCCCTGCTGGGGAAAAGCCAGCTCCCTGGGCTGCTAATTGGTGTTAAATCCACAGGTTAATTCATAGCCTAATCTCTCCCATGGAGAGACAACCAGGAAAAGGCAGAAAAAAACAAAGAAAAGTCACTATTTCCTGCAAAGCAAGAGACCCATTTCTGCAGCTGAGATTTAAGGGGTTGCACTGCTGGTGGCAACAAGTTCAGGAATCCTAAATATTTCCTTTTTCTCCTGCAGCTTGGACTGCTAAGCAAACAGGTGGCAGCTCTGAGCAGCTCTTCTTCACACAGGAGCAGTTACTGAAGGATTCAGCTGCCCAGAATCATTCTCTGGTTTCCAAACCAAGGGTTTTTTTGGGCTCCATGTGCACTTCCTAAGCAAGGAGCAAAGCAAAGCAGGTGCTGAGGTGGTGCTCATCTTCCCCAGCAGCACCCAGTGACTTCAGCCTCTCCTCAAAGCACTGAAGGGTATTTTCTTCCCTAAATCCAATTAGTATTAATTGGAGCTACATCCACGTGTTGAAAGAGAAATGAGCACTGAGAAGTGAGTTGTCACAGTGGGATTATTCACCTCTATCAGCTGTGGAATGCTGAGGCTGGTGATGAGCACAAGTCAATCAGTGGCATTCAGAGATCATTGCTGAGGACAAGCCCCTGCTCAACTCCATGATGCAAGTTGCTCCTGCTCTTGAAATGATCTCTTTAGAGAAAAACTTGGGTTTTTTTCAGTGATCACCAGATTTTTCCATCATTTCTCTAATCAGTGCTGCTGGAAAAATAATTCTGAGAAAAAAAAATAAATATATAGACACATAGAGTAAAATACACTATATATAGATATATTTACCAGTTCCAAGTAAATCCAGCAACAAACAAGAGTCTCTTCATGTATTTCATATCCTATGTGCTAATAAATCCCTCATTCACAAACTTTACTCATGAAAAACAGATTCTAGCAGAGTTCAATTCAAAATTCTGGAAGGTTTCTTATGGAAATGCTGACAGACCCTAAAATCCAGCAACACCAGTGGGTGTCACTGGGAGAAAGTTTCATTTCAGCTCTATTTTTCTTGGGTTTTTTTTTTTTGCTAGGCTAAGATTTCTGCAAAGGTCACATTTGAATAAAACCATCAGTAAACATGAAAAGTATTATATTTGCCAGAAAGGCATTTTTGGTGGTGGTTTGGTTTGTTCTGTTGGGTTTTTTTAACCTATCACACGTGGTTTTAAAGGGGAAATTATTCTCTGTATCAACTGTCTCCTGGTGTCTCTCTGAGAGGTGAAAAGAGAAGGAGGGACCTCCCTCTGGAGCTGAATTCCCTGCTGATGGAGCACTGGGGCCGTGACACAGCAGCAAGGGAAACCCTCTTGGCTCTTTCCCAAGCTTCTTTTCTCTTTGATTATATCCCCATGGGGTGCTTAGGAAGCTTAAATACTCCACAGGATTTTCAAGCAAAAGAAGGGAGAGCAAGAGGTTCACAATTAGCTTTGCAGAAAAAAAAAAAACAAAAAAAAAAAAAGAAAAGGGGTTTCTGGTCCAGCTGCATTTTCATTTTATTTCCAGGTTCTAGCTCTGGTTGGAGAGGCAGTGAAAGTCCTTTTAAAAATTCTATTTATTTTTTATGTTAGCACCCACACTTCTGCTCAAGCTCCACACCATTTCCATAGGATGTGGAAAATATCAGCCTGGCCTGAAGAGAGAGGATTCTGTGCATTTTTTTTCCCTTATTATCTCTGCTTACAATGTTCTTTTTGCAGCTGGATTCTATATGTATTAGATTATTTTCTCTCTTAATTATTTTTTAATTAATAAACATTTGTCTAAAATGGCTGAGTAACTTTATTTATTTATTGCTTTTCTTTTAATTTGGACAATTTCCTATTTTATTTCTCTCATTTTCCCAACGTTTATAGTGGCAGAGAGTAGCTCCTGACAAGCATTTTTCAGGGATAGTTATGGGAAGCCTGTTCCTGCCTCTTATTTGCTTTGAAATTTTGCTATTTCCCTGGTTTCCTGCAAGGCTGAAGACCAACTGTGGCTAATCAATGACATTCACTCATCCCTCCCCCTTGCCCAGAGAGAATTTCAGCTCTTCCATCCCAAGTGCCCAGCCCTGGAAATGTTTCTGGATTGCTGCTGCAAGGGAGCTATTAATAAATCCCCCTCCCAATAGCTCTGAATGCTAATAAAAAATAATCAATTCAGCACTTAACACTTCAGGCACAAGACATATTTTTAGCCCATTCCTGATAGCCATGCTATAAAAACAGTAGGCTGGTGTATGGGGTGATTTGCTTCTGAAACTCATGTAACAGTGCCAGGAACAAGCAAATAATTCAGTTTTTTTTTCCTCTGGAATATTTCTGATAATCCAGATTAAGAGTCCCCCAGTTAACTTTTAGCCAGGTGACTGTTCAGTGCAGCAGGTAGGCATGAAAATGTGGATTTAGTAGCTGCCTGAAGTTTCTTTCAGCAGTGATATCCTCTAAATATTTGCTATTTAATAGAGGATATTTGAGTGAAATCTTTGCTGTATCTTTTATCTGAAGATTTAGTCTCACCTTTGCTACCGTGTTTTCAGTTTCCCTGAAAACAATTCAAACTGATGGGGGCAAAGACAGGAGACATTTCCAAATTGCAACAGGCTCTGCAAGGAAGATTTATTTATTTTTTTTAAACTCAGAATTATTGCACAAGCAAGTTTGAAAAACCCCACAATTCCTTATTAATTTCATGGGATGAAGCTGCTTTCAAGAACAATCCCTGCTGCCCAAAGTCACTGCAGAGCTCCCAGTTCAATAAAGTCACTGCCAAAATGTTCCTGACACTTGGTGGTGTTTCACCTGAGACCCTGCTAAAC
>VYZU01032468.1:41011-79251 GCA_013401355.1 Ceyx cyanopectus | reverse complement strand
TTAATAATAATAATAACAATAATAATAACAATAATAATAATAATAATTATAATGGCCTTGCTGAGGAAACCAAAACCCCACTCAGGTGCTAAGTTTATCCACAACTTTTCTGTGTTCACTGAGAATATTTTCAGGCCTGTGGGTGTGGTTTTTTTTCCACTTCCAGTTCTGAGCTGCGCTTGTTTTTTTTACTGCTTCAGCTAATTAGCAGTACTGGTCCCCGAGATGTGTGTAAACTGCAGGAACAATAACAAAACAATATATCTCCATTTATGACTAAAGGCAGTTCCTGGCACAGTGAGCACACTGCTGTATTTACTGATTTTACAGTGTAAACACATATGTTGCAAGACAGATGGACCTTTCCCCCCCAGCTTTCAGCAATGGGTGTCTCATCAGGGAAGGGATTAAGCAGAGCTGAAAATCTTTAAACAAGGTTTCACAGCCCCTGTCAGGGGCAACCAGCTCCCAAAGGCTGGGATTATTAGGCACAAAGGGCTGGGCTTTGGGGGAGCAGCCAGGACTCCCCAAACAGATCATTCAGCAGTGTTTTAATATTACAGGAAAGGGTTAACAACAGCTTTGACTATCAGCTGCAGCCAGGTGGCTTTACACCACAAAATGTGGGGTTTTCAGCTTTTTATGCTTAGTCTTTGTTTGATCAAAGGGCTATTAAAATATTTGTAGAATGAAAGTCCATGTTCTAATAATCAGCTTTCTCTGCAAAGTGAGGAAAGCAAAGAGGCAGGTACACAGCCCTGGCTGTGCCAGCAGCTCCAGCCAAGGAGCCCTGGTTGCTGTGCATCCAGCCTGGAGCCAGGAACAGCACCAGAGACCTGCTGCCTGGGTCATGGAACCACAGGGTGGTGGGGCTGGAAGGGAGCTCTGGGGATGATGGAGTCAACCCCCTGGCAGAGCAGGGGCAGCCAGGGCAGCCCACACAGGGACAGAGCCAGGTGGGGCTGGAATCTCTCCAGAGGAGACTCCACAGCCTCCCTGGGCAGCCTGGGCCAGGCTCTGCCACCCTCCCAGGGAAGAAGTTTCTCCTCATGCTGAGCTGGAACCTTCTCTGCTCCAGTTGGTCCCCATTGCTCCTTGTCACTGCAGAGCAGAGCCTGGCCCCTTCCATCTGACACCCACCCCTCAGAGATTCAGACACTCATCACATCCCCTCTCAGGCTGCTCCAGACTAACCAGCCCCAGGTCCCTCAGTCTCTCTTCCCAGGGAGATGCTCAATCCATCATCCTCACAGCCTCCATTGGACTCTCTCCAGTGTGGTTTATTTTTGACTGTCTAGCTGGTTTCAGAGACAGAACCTGTCCAGTGAGGAAACCAGGAACCAGCAGCTGACACTGTGCTGAGGGGAGGTGCTAAGAGCTGCCTCATGTTCTCAGATGTTGTGGATGAACACACACCCTAATGCTGCTTAAAAGATTTCACGTCTGATATTCCCCTAATGAGATTAAGGGGACAGAGAATTGAAAACAAGGGATGTTTACAATTACTGGCACCTGAAGGGGAGTGATGTCACAGGGAAAAAATAAACTTTCCACCACAGATGAAGTCCCCTGGTCTTGTAAATCTGACTTGGAGCTGAGTGAGAACAGCAAGGAGTGCAGCAGAGTCAACCCTCAGCAATTAAAAGCTGAGCACGTGTCAGTCATGGTAAAAATCCAGGTGTAACCAGTAACTTCCCAGCCTCCTTTGGGAAAGGCTGGGCTCACTAACACCAGAATTGAATTCCCACCTTCCTTCTTCCCTCACCTCTCCTGCTGACACACCACAACTCTGCTCCTTCTGACATCTTTTTCCCATGTCTCTTTTTGCTTCCCCTATCACCAAAAAATCAACCAATCCACCAACCTATCAACCAACCAACCACCCAACCCACCAAACAATCAACCAACCTATCAACCATCTAACCAACCAACCAACCAACCAACCAACCCACCAACCAACTTACCAACCAACCAATCCACCAACCAGCCAACCCGCCAACCAACCAACCCGCCAACCAACCAACCCGCCAACCAACCAACCTACCAACCAACCAACCAACCAACCAACCAACCAACCAACCACCCCACCCAACCCTCCCAGCCCCTTGTTTATTTGTGGAGCCTTGATCCATGCAGTACTTATTCCTGAAAAGCTCTTCCAGCTCCTAGAAGGTAAAATAAAGTGGTTTATTCCTCAGAGGTACCTTAGACTGCCAAAGTAAAATTTACTTTTGAACCTAGTTTGGAATAAAAATATTGAACTAGAGAGAAACCATTTGGCACAAGGGAAACCAAAACCAGTGAGTGGTTGTATCTTGTTTGAAACACCCTGATCTCTAAGAATTATTCTCTGTAAAATTCCCTATAAAGTGTAGATGTCCAAAGCTACAGAATGACCACACAGAGATGTGGGGCTTGGAAGGGAGCTCCAGGATCATCAGGACCAACCTTTCCTGGCAGAAGCCTGGTCTGGACAAGCTGGCCCAGCTCCTGTCCACCTGGATCTCCAAAGTGTCCAGTGCTGGGGACTCCACCACTTCCCTGGGGAGGTGATTCCAGTGGCTGATGGTTCTCATTGAGAAAAAAATTCCTCTTGTGTCCAATGGGAATGTCCCCAGGACCCATCACCCCTCATCTTTCCATCTGCTGCTTTAAATGCAACTCTCCTGTGCTCAGAGGGTGGAGATCATGGAAGAAACCTCTCTGGAATGCCTGAGGAGCATGGAAATTACCAACACAAATTAAAAACACAGCCCTTCCTTGCAGGTTTTTTGGATGGCTGTAGTTCCACTGGGACCACTGTAACGTTAAATACCCAGATCAGAGGAGCAGGCAGGCAAAGTCACCCTCACCCTCCTCCTTGTCGTGGCCAAACCAACATTTCTGCAGCTTCCTGATGCCCAGGGAAAGCTGCTGAGGGAGGCAGGGATTTCTCTGAGCACCCTGCTTTGTTTATGAGAACACAGGAACACCTTTGTCCCTGGGCACAGAAGGAATGAAACAAGGGAGCTGGTTTCTCTGCTGGCAGTTCCCTTCCCAGGCTGGTGCTGCAGCTGCTCTCCTCCTGCAGGAAGCCTCCAGCCCATGCTGCTCCAACCAGCACTACCTGATCAACTCCTTTGCTCAGCATCCCAGCCCTGCCCAGGCTGCTTGGCAGTGGCTGTGTAAGGGATTCTCTGTCTGCAAGGGGTGTAACTTAGGAGGGGGGTGACAGGAGGAAGAAGCAGGGTCCACCCAAACAGACAGAACCACTGTCCACTAAAGACAGAACTCAAAAGTGGGGCTTTTCCCTTTTTTTTTTTCCCTATAATAAATAAATGCTAATAAATAAAGCAGCATGGCAGGCTAAATGCACAATCTATTTCTTTCTCCTTGGAAAGCTGTTCTAACAGAGTGTGTTTCCATCCTGCTGCAATGGAAGCTCAGGCAGAGATCTGCTGGGGTTGGGATTTTTTTTTCATTCCCTTCTCCAAAGTGATTTGGTGAATTTTAAAGCACTAATATGTGAGTATCATATTATCAGTGTTCCCACAGCACTCTGTGTGAAGAATTCAGTCTGCTGGGACAGAATAATGGAGGTGCAATATTGACTTTGGAAGAAGCCAACTCCCAGGAAAACAAACAAGAACACCCTTCTGCTGTTTAGAAAGGTCAGGTGTGACAATGCCAACACTGCCACGAGTGCTGTGTTGAGGGCAAGCAGGAAAATTAGCATTCCTCCTTTGCACACATCTTTTATCTCCACGTGAAATGCAAGATTAAAGCACCACAACAAGCCCCTGGAAGCTGGTGTTGAATCCAACAGGCATGCTGCTTCTCCTCCTTCTGCAGACAGGGTGGCTGTGCCCAGATGAAAAAGCATTTCAACATTTTGGGTAGGTGCTGTAAGAGAGAATTGCAAGAGAGAATTTTTAACCTAAGTTAAAGTTAATTAAGTTCCTATCTCATAGAAATGTAAAAAAACAAATTACAGAATTATGGATCCATTGAAGTTGGAGAAGATCTGCAAGATCATCCAGTCCCATCCAACTAACATTGTGATGTCCACCAAACCACATCATGGAATTCCACAGCTACCCATTGCAGAGTGAGACTCTGCTGAGAAATACTGAATGTGACTGGGATTGCACAAGTGCTGGCAAGACAGTTGAGTTTGAATTGAATTTCCTTTTCTCCTAGAAGAAAACAGAACTAAAATCTTTACCTGTCCAGTAAAATGTCCTGGTTTTATTATTATTATTATTATTGATAGTTCAAGTGCCAATGTGATGGGTTGCAATTGATGTATCTGTTGGATTCAAACCCATCAGAAATCCCTTGCAGCGAATCCCTTCAATATTCAAATCTGGTTGCTCTATAAAAAAAATTCTAGCAAAATTGATGTTCTGCTGGGGCTCTGAGCAAGCCTGAGTTTCTTGTTGCTTCTCAACTGCACCAGGATTACTCAACTATGATTAATAAGTGGAGATTAAAGCCACATGAACATCCTGAGACCCACTCTGATATTTTTCACTTTAGTCACCAAATGAGTGTAGTTTCAGGGCATGATTCTCATGAACAGAATACAGTGAACTCTAAAATGTCACTGAGAGCTTGTGCTGCTTTGATTTTGGCTCTCCAGGGAATAAACCAGGCTGAAATCATCACCATAAATAATCATAATACAGATATTCAACCCAAATGCTCCTGTAAGCAAGGAAAATATATACATGGACAATGGGATACACAGGTTCACAGATATTAATTAAAAGGTTAATGCTGTTTCATGGAGTCACAGAACACTGGGGGCTGGAAGGGAGCTCTGGAGTGCAGAATCCAACCCCCTGCCAGAGCAGGGGTACCCAGGGCAGCCCCCACAGGGACAGAGCCAGGGGGGGCTGGAAAAGCTCCAGAGGAGACTCCAGAGTGCTCACACTGCACCTCGTGCAGTCAGAACCTTCCTCAAGCTGACTTCAAAACTGTATTTATTTAAGAAGCTCAGCCATGCAGATCTAATTTTTGGGATGCCAATAAGCACTAGAATTGACTGATAATAATGAGTAGAAAAAAATCACTTGCTGCAGCTGAACTAGCAGAAAATCAGTAAGCATTCTTCCCTTCTTTTTTTTTTTCTTAGCTCATTAGCTGATGAGGAACTTATGATCAGATACAGACTTCCATGTACAACTTACTGACTCTGATGGAAGAAGATTCTCTTCTGAGCAAAATTCTGCCAGCTAGGAAGGAGGGAAGAGGGGCCTCAATGGTTTGGGAGCTGGGAAGGAGTAACTGGAGGGCAGCAAAGGGACCACACCAGGCAGGGAAATAACACCAAATTCCACCACCAAGGCAAGAAACTTGGCCACTGTGAAAGGTCCCCAGAGAGCTGAGGCAAAAACATAGAAACCCAATTTCAGCATCCTCCACTTCATCACTTACTTGCTTTGAAACACAGGCTGAAGCTACAGGCAACACTTCCCAGTTTGAAGCCAAACCCAGTAATGTTCTCATTTCAGAAGTGAAGTTTCAAGCAGTTTTCATTAGAAAAACATCCTTTTTTTAAAATACTTTGTATCTTTTTAATGAGTTTATAGGATTTTATGGCCTTTGAACCTGCTTCGACTTAGGTCAGTGATAGAAATTGGGCTGAGTTCAGTGAAAGCAAATCAACCTACTGCTGTGGGAACATCTATTTCTCACAAGGAGCTGCTTCTCCTCTGGATATGGGAAGGAAACCTCAGCGTGAGGCTAAGAAAGGAGGGGAACAATCTTCCTTGGCACTTCATCTACAACAGAGATGGTTTAAACTCTCAGTTTTCTTCTTAGCTGCCCACTCATCATCCCAGTTCAGTGGGTGCCCCAGTCCAAGGCAGAGGCAGTGGTGGGGAGCTGTGTTTGCTCTTCCATCACAGCTGGCCAGGCTTGAGGTTAAAGCCCCTTGGAAAACTGCTCTGTCCAGACAAACTGGTTGAATGGCAACTAAGAGGATTCTGCTTTAATACCCCAAAGGAATAAGGCTCTTTAGTGCAGAAAAAAAGCCTCCTAATGGAGTCTGCAGATAAGTCTCTGCTGCTGTGGCAGCCCTGGTGAGCTTTTCCACCAGCACTCCTGCAGATGTCAACAGCTGGCACCCACATGCTGCCAAAATGAAACACTTGAAGGTTGTTTGGTTGGGGTTTGAGTTTGTTTGGGGTGGTTTTTCTGGTAGTGAGTGATGCTTTCTCACAGCAAATTGGAGCTGTTGCCCTCCCAGCTCCCCAGCTGCCACCAGAAGTGTTGTCTTGCCAGGTTTGTGCTTCAAGGGAGAGGTTCAAAGCCCCTTGTGCTGGCTCACACAAAGAAGTCTGGTGTGCTGCAGGTTCACAGAGCCATCCATTTCATTGCATGCCTAACTATTTGGTAATTGCTCATATTCAATCTCACACCAGCCTGAATGATTTCAGCTTTTAATGTGCCTCATCTCATTCTGAGGCACATCAATCCAGGAGCAGATCACAGCACCTTGAAATACTAATGCTTGTCACACACTTTAATCTCCTCTAAAAGGTCTTGTTCCTTGTGTGCTTAAATCTCTTAATAGCTTTTTCTCCTCCTTTAGTTTTTTACTTCTGTGGCAACTGATTCTAGTTAGGATGAAGTTTGTTTAATTTTCATTTCAGTGAAGTGCAGGAGCAATAATCTAAAAGCCTGAATTATTACTGTATTAATAGAAAGGTAAAATTGCTTTTTCTCAAAAGATGATTTTTTTTTTTTCCCCCAAGCAAGTAACTCAGCAATGTATCAACTGTCACAAAATAAACTTTTCAGCATCTACAAAGACACACAAGAACTCATCCCTGATGGTGGAGATGATCACCCAGATGTACACAGTTAGCTAGCACAGCTCAGTTCCTAACATTGGAGTGTAGCACCAAGTCTGGGAATGATGGACACTGCTGCTAAACACCTCTTAATAATGAGATTACTCCTTTATTCCAGACTCATTTTTATTCTGCTGTCTGTTGAACCAGAGCCTGGCCCCTTCCCTTGACACCCACCCTGCAGAGATTTGTCACCATTAGTAATATCCTCCAGGTTTGTTTTTGGACCCCTCTCTCCAAGAAGGACATTGAGGGGCTGGAGCATGTCCAGAGCACAGATCTTCTGAGGAGCAGCTGAGGGAGCTGGGCTGGTTGAGCCTGGAGAGAAGGAGGCTCAGGGGAGACCTTCTGGCTCTGGCAGCTCCTGGCAGGAGGCTGGAGCCAGGGGGGGTCACACTCTGCTCCCAAAGTAACCAGGACAAGAGGAACCAACCTCAAGTTGCCCCAGGGGAGGTTTAGGTTGCAGCTGAGGAACAATTTCTTCCCCTCCAGGGCTGTCCCAGGCTGCCCAGGGCAGGGCTGGAGTCCCTGTGACCCCTGGAGAGGTTTCCAAGCCCCTCCTGGAGCTGTGGTGCTGAGGGCCACGGGGCAGTGGAGGCCTCAGGATAACAGTTGGATTTGATCTGAAAGGTCTCCTCCAACCTAAATGACTGTCTGTCTGTCAGATCTCCATCCCCCCTGGCGAGCAGCCCCGAACACTTCAGGGCTAAATTAACAGGCTAATAACAAGACTAAATGAATATTGCCCATCTGCACAATGGCAGAGTGGGCAAATCCTTGAATTCTTCAGAGTTTTTGAGATGCTTCTCCTCTGGAAGCAGCTGCTGTCACACCTGCACATTCTCTTCCCCTCCTCTGCTCCGTGCTGATTGCCAACGACATGAGGCTGTCACGTGAAGTTACCTTGGCTCATTATTCACCCCCACATCCAGACTCATCAATGTTCATTCAGCCCTTCAGCTCCCTCCAGCATACCCAGACAGTGCTGTGCTACTCTGTATGATGTGATAAATAAAAAAAAACAAGGCTAAAAAAGAAGAAATAAATAGCAAATTCTCCCTCCCCTGGTGAAATATTGGTGATTTGGGCTTTTTTTTTTGCTTCCCCTCACTGTTATGCTTAATAATCATTGTCCCCAATCTTGAAGATGGTTGTATTTCAGTTTTCTGTCGTTGGAAATGAATGCTGCTTGATGATTTGAAATGCTCTCAGACTTGCAGTTCCCACTTAAGCAGTATCTTAGCAGTAATAGTGCCAGGGACGGGGCAGGGTTAAAATATTTTCTTGGTTTAGTCTGTCAAAATACTGGTTGAAACGAACAGATCTGATACATTCAAATATTTATGTGAAATCTGTCTGTTCAGCACTCAAGCACAGAGCTGATAAGTATAGGCAGATTCTTGCTGGATGTCAATCAAGTGAGGAGTGAATGGAGCCAGGAGCTGAGGTGCATTTCCAGCTCTCCATCCAAGACAGCAAGCCCATTTTCACCTGGGGATGCAGGGCAGTGCTGTCCTCATGCTGCTTCTCCACAGTTGCTTCCAGAGGAGATGAAATTCCAGGCATGAGCTCCTGCTGGAGTGTCACTCAGCCAGTCTAAGCAGCTCACTCTGTTTCCCAGATGCCACTTCATTTCTCTGTCAAGAGGTTTCTTCACTGAAGGGTGACCTGCAAAGGGGTTGGCAGAGTTCAGACTTCACTCCCATTCTGTCACCATCTCCAGTGCTTCAGCTCAGAGGTGTGTGTTTGTTTGCTCTCTGTCATTCAGAGAGTGCCCAACAATGAAGTGCCTGGACTGACTTTGAGCAACACCTCAACTTCCACATTCTTCCCAAACCCAAAGATACCCAGTTTTGGACAAAACCCTCTATTTTCTCTCAATATTTCGCAGTTCAGCTTTTCCTAAAGGCACATTTCCCACCCCTAATTCACCCAGTGCCTCTCTTCTCCTCTCCTCAACAGCAAGCAGGGGCAGGGGCAATGCCAGGGCATCCCAAAGGGGCTGTCAGTGCCCACCCCATGGCAGGGGATGAAATGTGCTGCTCATTTGCTGCTGCATGGGTGAGATTTCAGCAGAGCTGCCACGGAGCAACACACTGGGGACCAAATCAGTGTCAAGTGTGACACTTGGCAGGGCTGCCTGCCAGGATTTGAACCTGTGGTTCCAGAGAGTCTAGATGTGTTAGGCTAGGAAATCCAACCTGCTGCTTAGAGGATGAAACCATCCCCAATTTAAAACCTGCAGCCTTATTCCTCTGGAATGTCTCTTCAGATGAATGGAATATCCATCCATGCTGGATAAGCACATTAACTGGATGCTTTGACTAAAATGATCAGAAGTAAAATAACTCTGGTGACATTTCCATCACCATCATCTGCTCAGGCTGTGGAGGGATGGAGGGTTGTACCTTGGGTCAACTGCATCCTCCATGAGTGCCATGGGGGGGGCTGGTTGATCACAATCAACAGGTCTAATGTCTTGCAAGCCTTGATTTTTATGAACCAGCTGAAGATGGAGATGATGAACTGTCACCAAAAAATATTTCACTGGTTTTTCCCCAAATACAAGATGCCTCTCTTGAAATCACTGGTGCTCAACAGCTGCAATAACCCTAATTGGGTCACTGTAGCTTTAATCTCCCCTCTCACACTTGCATCTGGAAGCTAAACAGCTGCAAATAACATCAGAAGTGAAGAGGCAAAACACACCTTACATTTCTGAAGCAGCAGCAGTAGTTGAACACTCCAGAGGTAATTATTATCCTTAATAACACCAGCTATGATTGAGGCTTTTAACAAAAGGAATGCTGCCTTGAAGCCTTGTGCTGCTGCTGCTGGGAGAAACTGGCAGCTGAGGAAGAAATGAGGAATTCATGATAGGTGAGTGATGGGGTGTGCAAAATCTCTGCCCAGGAAGGGTTGGGAAAGGTGAAATTCCTTTGCTGTTAGGAGGAGGAGAAAGTTGCACAACATGCTGACAGGGAGACCTCCAAACCATGAGAGCCAAGCCAAGGAGAGGGCTGAGACCCTGTGGCTGTGGGGGGAATGGATTTCCTCAGCACCACTGTTTGTTGTTTCAATATTCAATGTTCTTCCCACACACATCTGCAACCAATGCTCCAACTATTTCAGAGTTTTGTGAGTGAAATTAGTCCGATCAGGGTTAAAAAAAATCACATTTTTCTCATATGTTATCAATTCTAACATTGTCTTTGTGAGCTCTCCCCAAAGGATTTGCTGTAACAGGGAACCAACCTGACCTGCTGGGTTTCTATCCAAAGCCAGAAATCACATGTGGCTTCCCAAACCATCCCCTGCAGCTCAGGTTTGAAAGAGCCTTTCAACAATTGCTCCAGATTCTGTCACCTAGAGACAGCAGTTCAGGGGAGCAGGGCACATCTGTGAGGGTGTGATTCATACACTGACACCTCTCTCAAATACAAGTAGGAACATTGACATGTGCAGGCAACAATCTCAATTAAGGGAAAAAAAAATCTAAATACACTTGATTCTGAGGCTTGCTGTGTAGATACCTTTGTATTTTGAATTTTAATGCAAAAACCAAGGCAGTGATTACAATCCTGCCACTGACTTTATTCTTTTAAACTGTTTAAAAAAGCAGAGTTAAAAGTCTGAATGGATCTTGGAGAAACCTTAGTTGCCCTGGGATGCTTTCACTTGAATGTTGAAAGATGGATTTTTTTTTAGAGACAAAGATATTAGTGAATAATAAAGGCCCTGAAAATCAACCTGGCAGAAAATTCTGATGAAAATCATGCCCATTAGGACCAGGCTGAGCCAAGCCCAGGAGTGGAGAGTGGTCTCCAGGGAGCTGCCCTTTCCCTGCATGGAGAGCACAGACCAAAACCACAGATGGATTTATGGACCTGGGAGCAACATGATGCCACGTTATTATTTATTATTCTACAAAGCTTTCCCCTTCCTTGTAATACTCCTGACCAGTGCTGCTGACTGGAATGAAAGATGGAAGCTGTGGCTTTGAACCATTGGTGCCCTCCTTGCAGTTCCAACTTATTTTTACAAGTTATTTTTTCCTCAAGATGACAATAAATTCTATGAAAAAGCTCTTTTTCTTTCTCTCTGTTACATAGCAAAGCACAGAGAGCCTTTTCTTAACTGACAAAGGGTCACCACTACCAGGGCTGTCCCAGAGCAGGTATAGATTTATATATCCCAAGTTTAGAGCATCCAAAGAACCCCTGGAATAAACAGCAACAGCAAGACACCCTGAACTAATCTGCCTTGGGTTGCCAAGGTCGTGGGGGGCACGTTGGGTCAATGCTTTAAGTCCCCAGCACTGGTAAGAGCTGCTCTTCCTTGACCATGTCACTTTGCATTTGTCTGGAGAAATCAGGAAAGGAGTTAAATACACTGTAATGCAGGTGACAGGCAGAGGGGGTGACTTTGCATCACTAATTTGGTTCACAGAAGCCAACTTTCTGTTAAATAGCACCATATAGGATAAATACATAAAAAAATATTCTGTATTTTATTGTAAAGAGGTGGGTTTTTTCCCCACCCTGAATTCAGATGTGTGGGTGACCTATGGTCTGGGCTTCTTCCCAGCCATAAAGCTGTAAGAAAAGGCTCCAAGTGCAGTTAAACAGTGAAGGTGGGAGCCAGGCTGGTCACTTGAAAGGTGTCCAGCCCAACCCCTCTGCAATATTAGTGCTCCTGCTTCTTTTTCCATCACATTCTATGTGAGCTGGCCATTGAAATCTCTCTTGGGCTCCCTGAAATCCTGAAAAGCTCTGAGGGCCTCAAATATGTATCTTAATAAGGTAAAGAATTTTCTGTGCTGGGCTTGGTTTGGTTTTTCCTTCCCATCATCTTTATTGTGCAATGGGACAAACTGTCAGAATTCCCAGCATTTCTTCCAAAGTATTTTCTTCTACATCAGGAGTGGAAAGCTCTGGAGCAGCTCTGGTCACTGTATAATCTGAAGGCCTCAGGAGTGGACATTTTGACTCTAACCAGATGGCTTCAGGCTGCCAAAACTATTCCCATCTTCTCTGACTCCTGTTTTCCTCAGCAGCCCTGCACAGATCAGTCCCTGCCCTGTCAAGTGTCTGGGAGGCTGTAAATTATCCCATTCCAACCACTAACTGAGAGGGACTGCTTCATTTTTTTTTTCTGATTGCCCACAGAAAATACTGGGGAGAAAAGGTGATTAGTATTCCAGCTAATAGAGCCCAAAGCTCTTAATAATAAACCCATTAGAACTTTTAATTAAAACCTCGAAACTAGTCAGACAAAATCCACCCCATATAATAAAATAAATCTATAATATCAGTAATAATTAGCAATGTATCCTGTAGGATTCAAAATAATTAAAATAATTACATTTTGCAGTATTTTTAAATAGGTAATAGACTCTTCAAAGCAGCTAATAAAATTATCTTCAGAACCTGTAGGCTACTGGCCTGGCAGGATACGCTCTGAGGACAGTCTGAAATAATGAATTTACAAGTAATTAAAAAGTATCAGGCACTGGATAAGCATTTTTAATGATCTGCCCTTCCTCCTTGAAGAGAACAGAGTGTTGGGGTCCCTTGGAGCAGAATGGCTGCTGCCAGGAGTCACTGCAGCTGCACTGGGGGGTCCTCTGAGCCAAGAGGGAAACCCACTCAGAGAAAAGGAGGAGGAGGAGGAGGAGGAAGAGGAGAAAGGGAGAGGAAAGAAAGAAATGATGCACAGGCACAATCCAGAGCAGGCTGGGAGTTGGGGGGTGCTCCTTGTCAGAGGTTTTCAGCTCACAGGCACACAATTTGGTTTTTCTTTGCAATATGCAGAAGCACCAAGACCATGGGAGGAGGGGAAAGAGGCTGAGACCATTTCCATGAGGCCTGACAAGTTTAGGCTTAGAGCTTGTGATTTCCAAAAGGATTTCTCCTGCTCATCCTTGGCTCCTGCCCAAGGATTTGGCTGCCTATGATTTCTGTAAACTCCTGTTTCTCAAGACAGAAAGCTAAACTGCACTCCACCCATCCTGAAGCTGCCAAAGCTGCTTTTTTTTTTTTTATGGTTCATAAACAACTTCCATTTAGAGATGTATGGAGCTTAGGGAAAGAGCAAAGGAAAGTTTCATGCTGAAAATCCCCCCGTAGGAAATAGCTCCCTGGAAAAAAAAAATAAAATAAAATTATCAGATGCAGAGGAGTTTAAGCAGCTTAATGAAATTAAAAATGGACAGAGTTTGCAAGCTGAGATGAAATGATCACACTTTTAGAACAAGCTCTTTGTAGAGCACACAAACTCATCACATTTCTTTTTAAAAGAGATCTGGAGCTATTAATTTCTAAATTTCCATTTCAAATGACACTACAACATAGCATGATAAATACCACCACAGCACCAACCAAGCAAGCCAACCAAAAGCTGTGCTGGATGAAATTCCATGCACTTATACATTGAAGAGGTAAAATCTACATTTCCCCATGTGCTGCACTGATGGAACAATTCTGCTTATTCCTCTTTGAACTGTAAAATGGATTTTCAACCTTTGTTGCTACCTACCTCAGGTAATGTTATCAATACCTCCTAAGTTATTAGTTTAGCTCTTAAGCCATAAATAGTAAACACCTGGAAAGAGTCAGAATGTATTAAAAGCAGGAATCATTTTCTAAGGGAATGTGATTAAGAAGTCACAAGAAGAAAAAGCAAATAACTGAGGCATCAAATGCAGTATCATCTCATTATTAGGCATATTAAGAGAAATTTCCATGTTAGATGTAAAGTATTTAATCATTCAGCCAAGAGCTTAACCTTTCAACATCTACTGTTCCACGGATATTAAATCCAGACTCCAGTTCTGAGTTCCCTCCCTCTCAAGTCATGAGGGTGGTGGTTAAAAAGACAAGATGCAGAAGAATTCTGCTATCTACAGATGGCCAAAAAAATCCACTGAGGGATAGTCTTCCAAAGAAGGTGCTGGATCAGCCTCTTGCTCCCTTCCCTCCTAGGTCAGCTTCCAGAGGACACGAGCCCACGGGTGTGCTGGAGAGGCCATGGATGCTGTGGAATACATTCAATAAACCATCCCATATTCAGTTCATATTCTGACCTTCTAAATTCCACAGGCACAGACCCATAGGGACTGAAGATAAATACATGGTGCTCACGAGTAGCCTGCAAAAATGCAGCCATTAAAAGCAAATGTAATGAACTGTTGCATCCAAACTATCCCACAAAGGCTGGCAGTAGGGTGGGTTTGGAGCTCTTTTATTATGTGTCCTAGAATAAAAAGTAACCAGCATGAAAATGAACACTAAGAGGAGAAAAAAAAATGCCTCAGAAGATGTTGCAGAATGATAAAAACATTTAAAAATTTAATTGGATAGCAAACTGACAGGAGGCAAAAAAACCCCTTCAGCTCACAAAATTTGCAAGAAGCCAAAAGCAGGGAAAATTACCTGAAGTGCTTTTGCAGTAGAAAAAAAATAAAATAAAAACCATTTAGCAAGGTAACAGCAGCTCTGTGAGTTAGCAACTGAGCGTGGCAGCAAAAAAGAAAAGCTCAAGTGAAACAACTTGCAGGAGCTGAGGCTCCAACTGAGGTTTTTCATTACCAGAAGGATTTAAATTAATGACAGGAGGTTCATGGAAGAATAATACAACTTGTAAGTGAACAGAGGCAAATGAAAAATCACTGGAACTTGGAAAAAACCCTTCAGCTATAGACACCACAGTTTAACACAATTATGAGTAAATTGGGGGGGAAATGGTACCACCTACACATCTCTAAATGGTATAAATATTGGTGCTGAAATTGCTGTATTTAACTCGATGGGACTGTTGCCATTTATGGGGGCAAAGAGTTGACTTAGAATTAGGAAGGGAGAAACAGAAGACACGCTCAGAAACCAGCTGCAAGTTGCACTTAAATCTCTTACAAGTGGGATGTTGTGACCTGAGAAAGCTTCCCAAGGAAGTTTGCAACCTGGGAAACACAGAGCAGGTACAATCCTGTGCTGGCAACTGAATTCAGTGTTCTCAGCCAATTTCTGTGCCTTGCAGATTCACCAGGACTGCTGCAATCGTTTCCAAAGTCACCAGAGACAAAGAAAGTTGGTATCCATCAGCACTAATTCTAATAATAATCATAGGCCCATAATAGGCTCTGTGCTCGTGTCAGTCCCTATTCTATATTCCTCTGAGTCACCATCAGATTCTGTTTCTATATCCTCCTGCTTAACTTGGATGTAGACTGAGCTGGTATTAGACAGCAACACATGGTACAACCTGATGGAAACTCTTAAATGCTCGTTAGTTCTGCCACAGACTTCTGGAAGATCTTAGGCTTTTATTAGGATGTCTACACCACACAAAAAAGCAGAGAGCAGAGGCCTTGGAGTGAAACTTGACCAAACTGCTGCCACAGCTCGACTCTGGCTCCCTACAGCATCCTCAGAGGGCTGTGTTCCATGCTCTCCAAGAAGCTCTTGCTACAGAGCTGCTTTGCTGCCAGCTCCCAGGGCTGAAACCCTCTACACACCCACCCCTGCAGAACAGATGTGCTTTCAACAGTCCTTTTGGACAGGGAAACAATTAGGAGCCAAGATACTGATGCTGATTGTTTGGTATCACTGCCCTGTCACCCTCAAAGGAGCAACAAGAGAGCAGCCCGTGAGCTCTGAGCCATCCCTGTGGTCAGGAGGGGCAGGTTTTGAGCACCCTCCTGCCCTTGGCACAGAACAGAAGCTGTAAGCATTGCACCCAGAGCTGAACTCTCAGCCAGTTACACTGCAGAGCTAGGTTATGGCTTTTCTAGGTGGAGGATTCCAGTGTCCTTTCCAAGATGCACACCGATTTGGGTTTGGTGTCACTACTGCTGTTGGATCAAGCCTGCCCATTCCAGGGACTAGAGAAAAACAGACAGTAATTGAGCTCAATGTGGGATTTTTATACTTAAAGTAGAATTACATGTACTTACATCACCTCTTCACCTGAACCAGGCTCATATTTACAATCATGGTGTGAAAGACACCCTGCCATCTGGGATTTTTATTGAAAGAAAATACCAAGCCATAAGAAGCAGCTAATACTAACTGCAGCAGCTGTGCACTGTCTCCAAAGAGAATTATGGGACATGCATCGGATGCATGGCATTGCTCTGTAAGGATTTGATTAGACACAGTTTGGGAAGGAAGGGGGAAAAAAAACCCTGTTATCCATCAAATAAACAGTCTGCTGGTTTAGGAGTCAAGTGCTGTTGGTAGAGCCCAGCGCAGTCGCTTTGCTCTGTTCCAAATGGAGGGTGACTCCAAACTGCCTCACTGCTCACAGGAGTCATTAGTGCTGTCTGCAGAATAGATGAGATTACAGATAAAAAGCATCTTCAAAATGAATCCAAATTCAGAAGAAAAGAGCCCTGAAGGCAACTGACAGAAGTTGCTTGGACCAAGCGTGGAGCGGCGTCCGGTAAAAGCTCCTCTCTGGAAAATGGGATTTTTCCAAGGGCAACACAGTGTGGCTGCACTCAAGATGTTATCCTCCAGCTTCCCCAGCTACTACTGACACATATGCTACAAATTCTGCTGTCTTTGAAGTCAGAAGCTGACTGCAACACAGTGGATTTAATTAAGTTTTAGCTCTACCTACATAAACCACTAGAAAATCCCGGTTGTGGCTGATGGTTGGTGATTATTTACATCTACTTAAGGTGGTTTCACAGAAATTAAAGGAATCATTCTGTCACTGGAATAAAATTCCCATCTACTATAAACACTCCACTTAACTCCTACACAACTGCTGCGACTGTGTATTAAGCAAATGCATGTCACACCCTTTAGGATGTGGTTGAAAACTCAACCCCAGCTATTTAAGAGCTGTCGGGGGGCATAACCTGCACGTTCTGACTTTCCACAATCCACAAAACCTTTGGGAGAGAAGATTTCATGCACCTGCAAAACTTTGTGAATGAACACAAAACAAGGTGCATGCTTCCATGGCTTTCTTTCAGTTCTACTGTCTTTTTTTTTTAATCTGAATAAAGCATGAAGATGATTCTGGAAGTTTTTCCATTGCCTGTTGTAATGGAGAGATCTCAGCTTGGAGGAGCCAAGGGTGCAGAGCTCTGTTGGTTGCTTTGATCACCCTGTAGAAAGGAAAACTAACAGGCATTCTTATTTACACATTATATATATATATATTATATATATTATATATATACATTGGTAATTATTTGGTATGTGAGAAAGCCTGCTGCTTACAAATCACCTCGAATGGGAATTCTTGCCACTCTAAAATTCAAGGATAAACAAAGAGGAGAAAACAAGATGCAATAAACAAATGGTCGTTTTCTCACTAAGATTTTCTCCATCAGTGGCTTGAAATAATATGGATGCTATTTCCATCCACGTAAAAATAACTCATAGTGCAGTATTTTGTTGCTACTATTGGGGGTAGGAGCAGAAATAGCTTTCCAAAAGAATATCTGGCATAGGAACAGCCTGCTATATTTTTTTTTTAATAAAAGATCTCATGACACCCAGGCATTTGCAGCTGAGGAACGTGAAAAATCAGCTGGAACTCTCACACCAGTGACCAGCACAAAATGCACCTTATATTCCCCAAAAGATTTGCTCTGCAAAGTGACATGGTAACGATGGGGGGGGGGGGTTGTCAATATTCAACATACTGCAACAAGCTGATTTACAGCAGCAAATAAAAACATCTTCTCAGGCAATTAACATACTATTAAGTGTAGTGTTTATTACCATCAGGCATCCATCAGTGTAAATAAACCTCTTCCAGGAGCTCTTTACTGGGACCTGCCAGTAGACTTTGACTTGCAGCTCTCTGCACCGAAGGGCACGGTTCAGATCCTCCCCAGACAGCAAAACCTNCTTTTTTTTTTAATCTGAATAAAGCATGAAGATGATTCTGGAAGTTTTTCCATTGCCTGTTGTAATGGAGAGATCTCAGCTTGGAGGAGCCAAGGGTGCAGAGCTCTGTTGGTTGCTTTGATCACCCTGTAGAAAGGAAAACTAACAGGCATTCTTATTTACACATTATATATATATATATTATATATATTATATATATACATTGGTAATTATTTGGTATGTGAGAAAGCCTGCTGCTTACAAATCACCTCGAATGGGAATTCTTGCCCCTCTAAAATTCAAGGATAAACAAAGAGGAGAAAACAAGATGCAATAAACAAATGGTCGTTTTCTCACTAAGATTTTCTCCATCAGTGGCTTGAAATAATATGGATGCTATTTCCATCCACGTAAAAATAACTCATAGTGCAGTATTTTGTTGCTACTATTGGNGGGGGGGGGGGGGATTGTCAATATTCAACATACTGCAACAAGCTGATTTACAGCAGCAAATAAAAACATCTTCTCAGGCAATTAACATACTATTAAGTGTAGTGTTTATTACCATCAGGCATCCATCAGTGTAAATAAACCTCTTCCAGGAGCTCTTTACTGGGACCTGCCAGTAGACTTTGACTTGCAGCTCTCTGCACCGAAGGGCACGGTTCAGATCCTCCCCAGACAGCAAAACCTGCAGCTCCAGGAGGAAACCTGCTTCTTAGCCTGGCACTGGGATCTTTCCAAGCACGTGAGCAAATCACTGTTGAACCCTCTGCTAGAGCTCAACCTGTTGTCTTAGGTTATCCCAGTGAGCCCCAGTAGCCCAGTAAACAGCTGGTCACATGGCTGCACGCAGCAAGCCGGGAGGTCATTCTGTAAGGACAGAGGGAGCTTAAAAAGGGATCCAGAAAGAAATAGGAAACTGAACCAATTGCCAAAATGCTCCTATGATCTCATCCTTCATTTTAAGAGATACTGTAGTAGCAGTAAAGAGAATATTAGGACTATTTTGGCTTCAGCTATGCAGGGGTGATTGGCTCGCTGTGCAAGGGAAATGCTGGGTCTGTAATCTCACTGTAATACTGGAATGTAGAGTTACACTGAGTATTTATTACATTTATATGCATGGATCCATGGATATGGACTCTCTATCCTCCTTTCTACACCTGGGATGGATGGAGGTACAGAGCTTGGCTCTGTGTCCCTCACTCAGGACACACTGTGCAAATCCCTCAGAGCTGAGACAAAACAGCAGAGCATCAGTAAAGTGGTTTTTTTTTATTGTCCTATTCTCTGTTCCCAAGTTCCAGAGCCCCAGAAAGGACTTGCCAGTAGTAAAATGCAATAAACCAACCCATCCACAACCAAATATTCACTGTGGAGACTAAACTGGGGAATTGCAGCCAAGTTGTTCTGTGGGTTTCTTGCATTTATGTCAATATTCAAGAATATAAGGAAAAAAACAAAACAAAAACACCTGCATTTGAACTATTTCATAGTCCTCCTCCTCTAAATTTTTGGGCACGGTTTCCACTCTTCAACTACCCATATAAATGGGTGTATAAAACCCATAGATGATACCCATATAAGTGAGTACCATTTAATGTACTGGCCAGAGTCATGCTCTAGTTTGGTCTGAGGAGGTGTGAAAATGGAACATCCCAGTGGATCATCCCAGCAGAATCCTGCTGCTGGTGACCTGCAGCTTTCTGGCTTGTTGTTGTTCACCATACAGAGTAGATTCTAGATACCATCAATTATAGAACAGTTGGTCCTGAATTTCCACAGCAACTCCAAGAGCACAGAGTGGCCTGGTTGAAAAACATTCTTGTGGAAGGGTAACTCTATCAGAACAGAAGAAGCCATGGTAAAGAGAAAAGTTTCATTCCAGGGTTATAACAGAATTTATACCTCTTAATTCAGAATTCTATCAGTGGAACTGCATTAATCACAAGAAACACACAGCAGGGAGGAGCAGAATCCAGTGCAGTTCTGACTGTAGCCATGTTCACAGACCAGCTCTGGGAATCTGTTCTCCATGGACCAACCCAACTTCCCATCTGGAGATCTCATGAGGAAGGAGACTGGACCACTGTCATAACTAGAGGAGTGGGAATTTCCTCCATCGTTTGAGAATAATGAAACTTAATTTCTTGCCTAGAAGCAAAGACAGAGCATTTTTAGTCTGGCTAATTATTCGTTGCAATCCTGTCTGAAAAAAAATACCCCAACCAGCAGGCTATTCAATTAATTAGGATTGGCAGCAAAAGCTGAACCATGAGCCTAAAGATACATCAGAAACTCAGCTCAAAAGTAGGCTTTTTAGTCCTGATTTAGAGGATTTCTTGAGGCACAAAGCTTTGATCATCATTTTTTTTTTTAAATATCACCAAAAAAAAAATAAACTGAGTGGTCTTGTGAAATCCATGTGATAGTTATGTGGGCTGGGTATCAATGCAGCAAACACGAGCTCAGCCACCACCTCTGACCTACAGGCTTTTTGCTGGCACACTTGGACACAAGGAAGAAAAGAGCTGGGAGTGTTTAGTGTGAGGAAGAGGAGGCTGAGGGGAGCCCTCATCACTCTCCAGCACCTGACAGGTCATTGTAGAGAGGCTGGTGCTGGGCTCTGCTCACAGGTAGTGACAGAACAAGAGGGGATGGATTCAGCTGCACCAGAGGAGGGGTGGACTGGGCAGCAGGGAAAAAATTTTCCCATAAAGGGTATCCAGAGCCTGGCACAGCTGCCCAGGGAGGGGGTTGAGTCCCCAGCCCTGGGGGTGTTGAATGGTCATTTGGATGTGGGTTTGAGGGAGATGGTTTAAGGGTGAACTTTGTAGAGTAGTGTTGATGGTTGGACTGGAGTCACAGAGAGTCACAGTTTGCACCACTGGAAAAACCCCAGGGCTGAAAAGCCCAGTACAAATCATTCACAGGACCATGCAGAGCTAACAAAGAGTGACTGTCCAGGGCTTGGCCATGCATCCCCTGCCTGCTCCCACCTGTTCCCTTTGTTATTTTTGGCAACAGCAGTGGAGGAGGAGCCCAGTTGAGGGGTAGATTTCACCAGAGCCACACGTACTGTGTGTGACCTGTTGGTGAATTCAATCAAGAGGAGTTGGTGTCACAGAGAGAGACAAAGGGGGATGGGAAGGTGGGAGGCAGGAGCCCCTGGACTGGCTCTGCCCCCCCAGGCTGGTGGGGAACTGCCAAGGGTGTAACCAGCCAGGTGAGGCTTCAACCAGCTCATTGGTATTCTCTGATCTCTCCCAGTTCTTTGGAGTCATTTCCCTTTGGCTTGGCAGCCTAGAAAGCAAAGAAACCACTGAGGTGAAGACCAAGGGCTTTATGGACTGATGCATTGATTGTATTGATACAACACTGATTGGATTGATGGATTGGGATCAATAAAAGTCAATTGTTTAAATGGTTTTAGTGATGCAAGCTAAGGTAAGCCATAAAATGCTGATATCCTTGATGGGTGGCCATTTGGGGCTGAATAATGCTTATCTGTCACATTATCTTGGCTTTGAGTGTCACCAAGACCCTTGGCACCTCTGTCTCCTGCCATCAGCCACTCAGGATCCTCCTGCACAGGAGTCTGCATCCTGAAATAGGATGAGAGGTATGCTGCCTATCTCTTGGATTAAGGAAAACAATGAAAAATGATGATCCATGCACCTTTCCCACACTATTCATGAACTCCCCAGCTCTCCATATAATGGTCTCTTTGCAAAGTCGAAAGATCCTCAACAATTCCATCTCTCTTCTCAGAGCAGTTGCTGCATAATTTTGATCACTACTCCTCACTCTACCTTCTCAAGTCTTAACCTTTGTAAGATCATGCTGCTGTTTTAAAGAAACCATTGTTTTGCCAGTTAAAAATCACAGTTACAGTTAAAAAAACCCACAAATTTTAATCACAGTTTAAGAGTTTTCTCATTCAGAAAAATGAGCATTTGCAGGTGACCACGGCACTATAGCATTTACATGGAATATGTTGGTCCAAAGGTCTCTCATAACTAAGTTTTAGGCCTTAGGGCACTACCTTAAAATTAAAAAAAATTGATATGGAGCAGAAAATATGTCTCCTAACCTACCCAAAGATTTCAACTTAAATTTGTGGCCTTGCCATGAAACTCCCCCACTAGCCCCAGGTCAGCACTGGAGCATTGTGATTGGAAAATGAGGAATTCTTTGTGGCTACCAGGTAGATTTCTCACTGCATGACAGAGAGGAGGTAAAAATACTGCCCTGGCTGCCCCATAATTCTCTTCTCTAGTCCTCTCAGAGTACCCAAGGGGAGTAGGATGAAAACTTACCCCCACCACACTGGAGCAAAGACTCTAACAGTTCTCAGAAGGCAGTTTCTCATGGTGAAGAGTGATGCTGAACAGGTCTGTAAGTAGAGAAAAGCAGCAGCTCTCTACAGGTAAACCCTCAGCTCTGTCAGCCTGTCACTCTGGGAAGATCTACACCCTGGAGGAATACCAAAGGGAGCATATGGGGCAGTAAATCAGCCAGTGGGGCTAAGAAGATCTCAGACAGGCACAAACCCACAGCAAGCTGAAACAGCTGGGCCCCAGCAACAGCAGAACGAAAGGATTTGCTCCTCCTGACTGCAGAGAGCAGCAGGGCAAGCAAGGGAAGCTGAAAACTGAGCTCATGGAGGTGAGAAATGAGTTACAAATATCCCAAATGCTGCTTTGTTCCAGTATTTCACACTGTGTTCTGCTCTGAAAGGAAAATACAGACAACTAATGTTAGGAGGGTACCTCTGGTATCAGACGTGGCAAATGGGGGCTGCATCTCACACGAGGTTCTGTTACCCAGTGCCAACCAGTTAGAGGGGAGACCAAAGCACCTGCCTGCCTGCAGCCCTGTCTGCAGGATTTTAGGTGGCAGAGAGCTGTGCACAGATCCCAGGCCTCTAAGGTGCTGCAGCTGCTTCAGAGGAACCCAGGCTAGCAGCTAATCCAGCAGCAGCTCCACTGCTTGCAGCTCTGGAGAGGACTGGTTGAACTGGGTGGCTCTGCTCAGCATGCCACAGAAGACTCTTCTTCCTGGTGAATTCCTGCTGTCAAATTGATGAGGATGGACCTTTATCATGGGATCTGAAGGGGAGAGGTGCTGAGGCAGAATGCCTTGCCAGCAGAGTGAGTAGCTGAACTAGGCAAATCCAGCAGAGCTGGGTTTGAATTCAGACCAATTGTGCAAACCCACAGCCTGTAATAATGAGATATATTTTGGATTCCTGGCTGGGTTTAAAGATCACTGCCTCTTCCAGAAGCCTCTGCATGGCTTTTCTCTTTCAAGAGGTCACCATTTACTCTGATCACTTCCAGCAGCACACAGGCAAATGTTCTCTGCTCCACCTGTGTCAGTACAGACAGCCTACCACACAGCAAATACACTGTGCATTAATAACTGAATTTAACCTCAGCCTTTGGGCAGAGCTGGACCAAGACACTCCCCTCCATGCAGTCCTGTCAGCAGCTCTGCCAGCTTCTGGCATGGACAGAGGGATGGAGAAGTGTGGAAGTACCTTTAGTAAGTCTGTGGTGCAGCTGGAATGGGACATCTGGCCTCAGCAGTGCTTTGAAAGAGTAAAAAGCAGAGTAAGTAGAGCTTGATTCACACTTGATCCACCAGAATTCTTTACTCTGATCCATTTTTCTGGGTGTTCTAGGGTAGGTATTGCATTCCAGGCCTCACCTTGCTACCTTGAACATTGGGTGAAGACATCTGATTCAGTTTTAATTAACAATTCCAGCCTTTTTGACAATGAATAATTACAATATTGAGACTTGTTGGTAAGTGCTGAGAATATTGATACTACTTTTTTTTTTTCTGTAGGAGGAAATACAGTAAGAGATTAAGCTGAGCTTTGAAAAATATAGATGAAAGCCCTAAAAAAAATGAAGATAACAAGAGAGGTGAGGATCAAAACCTATAATGATCTATCTCTGCTAATTACAGAAATAGCCAAGACACTAAATGGTGTATTCCAACAGCCTGTAATTAAGTGTGCAATCTTCAGTTGTTAATGACATTGGGTTACTGTGTCCCTACACACAACTCAGAGCCCATTCTTTTGCTAACTTTTTGCTATTTTTTTTCCAAAGGCTTTTTTTTTCCCTAAAAAACTACTACCAAAACTGATCCCATGAAGGATATTTGATGTGTAACTATGGCTAGACACACACACACACAAATAATTCCATATTTATCAAAAACATACTTAGAAAGCTCTGTTGTCTAATAAACTATTAAAAATAGGTAAAGATCACCTTTTTTTTCATGCTTAAAAGAAACAGGGATTAAAAAGAATCTGCTCTGACAATGAGAAACTATTTTTAAACTGAATTCTATTTACTTCCCCTGTCATGGCTTAAAGTGGCTTATAAAGATGCATTAAAAATATCATTCTACTATTAAATTAGGAATTGTTGGTGGATACACTGCATTTTCTTTTCCTCAAATTACCACTGACTTCTACCAAGATCCAGTTGTGCTACTGGCTGTGGGAACTCTGAGGTCCCAAAAACTGATGGGAGAAGAGGCAAAAGCAGAGTTGTGTGTCACCAAGTGCCAGATCCAGGTGGGTGCAGAGAAGAAAATCCTTTGTGTTTCTGAAAGATGGATTTTCCTCCATCCTTTTAACTCAGTGGGAGACTGAGATGACTGCATCTGTGGCACCACCCCAGTAATTTCCCTGGCTGGCTGCTCATTTCTTGGGGTGAGGATTATTGCTGTGCTTTCCTCCTTAGTGATAATAGCCCCTTGCTAAATAATACCACAGAGGTGGCTGAAGAGAAGAGCAGCAGCATTAATGAGAGTGTTTGAGATGAAATGAGTGGAATTAACAGCAAATAGTCCAAAATAGAAAAGCAGGAGACCACAAGATGAGACTTGTTTCATTATCTATAAGTAGCATGATGTGTAGGAGCACATAAAGTGTGGCTACATTTCAAATATAAAAATATTACCATGAGGCTTCTCCCTCCCACTCTATTATACTCTCCAAGAGAAAAGAGAGTAGGTAGACAATGAAATTCTTAGTTCACTGCCAAGAATTCCAGTGCAAACAAATTATCAAGAGAATCAGATAAGAATAATGATGTGATATTGATAGAGAAAGCAGAAGCTCGGTATAAATTAAAGTTTAAAATAAACTGTAGGAGTGACAGAAGGAAAAGGTAAAAAGGCAGGCAGAGAAAAAAAAAGATCTGTATTTTGATGGAGAGAAGGGATTGTGCATCCTGTACATAGTCCTGGCAGCAGATGTCCTGCTGGAGCCTCCTCAGCTAGCTGGAGCAGTGGCAACACAAGCTGATGCTGCTGGGAAAAGCAGGATGCTCAGCAGAAACCAGTCCTGAACTGCCAGAGTTAGTCACTTGGAAAACAACCTGCACCACACTGTGCTGCTCTGACAAGTCAACAATGATGAGCAAATGGCTTTTATTGTTCTGTTGTTTCAGAGGTTTTGGTGCTTCAGTCCATCTTGATGAGCTGGTGGGAATATTGCCTGAGTCTCCTGAGCTGTAACACACCAGGAGAAACCAGGTGTGAAATCAGAATTCTTCTTCACAGGGCTTCTCCAGCAGTCTCAGGGATCATTTCAATTGACCTAGTTTTCCTCCTTCTGGATACTTCTGCTTCATGGTATCTTTACTCTGATGTGTTTGACACCATTCTGCAGGGAATTCCCAGGAAGATCCATCCCCACTCAAGGACAGAGATTTACTTGGCTGCTGTGCACCACAAAATGTTGATGGGTCCAACAAAGACAAAGGAATAGTGGCTGAGAATCTGCAAAAGACAACTTTGGTTGGTTGCAATTCAAGGTTAATCAGTTTGATGGTATTGTATTTAATCACAGAATGGGAATTTAAATGAAATCTCTATCAGAAGACCCAAGAGAATCAAAGGAATGATTGCTGCAAGGTGGAGAAACTTCAAGAGAAAGAAAAAATTTCATTTATCTTCTCATTAATAGAAAATATTCTAAGATCCTGACAAATAACCCCTAAAGGAAGCATTTGGTGATACTGTCATCTCAAGTGTAGTGATTTTTTTTCTACTAAAACACTACATAGTGATTTTTTTTCTACTAAAACACAACCAGTTACACTGGTTACACTGATTTTCTATGAGCCAGTTCATAGACTCATATCAATAAAGTTTGACATAAGTGTTGGGAACTCACAGAAACTATAAAGAGGCTTAGAAGAGTCTGCAGAATATGAATGTTACATGGGTTGTTTTTAATGATTGCTGCAAGGTGGAGAAACTTCAAGAGAAAGAAAAAATTTCATTTATCTTCTCATTAATAGAAAATATTCTAAGATCCTGACAAATAACCCCTAAAGGAAGCATTTGGTGATACTGTCATCTCAAGTGTAGTGATTTTTTTTCTACTAAAACACTACATAGTGATTTTTTTTCTACTAAAACACAACCAGTTACACTGGTTACACTGATTTTCTATGAGCCAGTTCATAGACTCATATCAATAAAGTTTGACATAAGTGTTGGGAACTCACAGAAACTATAAAGAGGCTTAGAAGAGTCTGCAGAATATGAATGTTACATGGGTTTTTTTTTTTAGTTGAATTTTTTTTTTTTGGAAGTGCCCATATTAAAGGACTTTTCAGGCCAAGTTTTTTCAGCATGGTGTTTATTCCATAATTTGGTTTGAAGGCACTGTACTTTTCTGATTCTTTAAGCTCTTTGTAACTCCCTCATCCCATTTGCACTGCTGGAGATCTTTAAACCCACTCTCTACATAGTTAAAAACAACATAACAAGATTAGGCTGAGGGCCAACAAAACCAGCCCTGTGCCAACCAGCTCTCATTAGAACATCTCCTGTATTCACCTCCAGCTTGCTACCATAAGGACAATACTATTATTGCTATGATTATATCACTGAAGTCATTATCTAGCCCAGGAACAGAGTGCAAGACAGGAACAATAAAATGGAATCCTAATAGGGCAACTTGTAGCAAGTTATTCATAGGTGATTATGGCAGAATGCTGTGTATTCATCTAAAACTGTTGAATGGAAATGCCATCTAGAGACAGCCATTGACAGGCCAGAAGAGTTGAAGAAGCAAGCACATACAAGAGTATTTAAGTTCTAATCAAGATCTTTCTAGCTGGGCAGGGGGTTGCTGTGCTTCCCTTTACCATTTACTCTCAAGAGAGAACAGGTTAAGCCAGCCTGGAAAAACATTTTGGTTTCAGCCTCTGATGTAAGAATATTTTTTTATTTTATTTGTCATTTTATTTATTTCACTTGTTAGTACAAATTAAGATACCTAGTTTACCTGTGTGTGCAGATGAATGAAATCACAACTACTTACATAAGTGTGGAGAGTCTCCTATTATTTTAAATAAGATACTGAATATCTTTCAATACCAAAATAAATTACCTAAATTGTGTATTATTGGTGGGTACATCTACTCACTGAAACCTGTGGCACTCCCTGTGTAAAAGAAACCTAATCCCAACCCAACATAAACTGGGGATGCATTTTATCATAATACATTTACCACAGTAGAATCATATATTAACATGAAATTTAGAGTGTGAACACACTTATGGTGCTTGTTTTAGCAGTTGTTTTTCAGTGAAGATGCTATTTTGCAGCTAGATAAAGACAGACAAAAAAATTATAAAAACCCTTCTGGGTCTGCTATCTTAGAACAAATCAGCCAAACTTCTAAAAAAGGTCAAAACTTTCAAGAGATTATTAATTGTGCCTCTAGTTACAGGGGTGAAGTTTGAATCATATTTCCATGTAGCAGCAGTGCTTGGAAAAATAAAAATAAATCAAAATTTTCATAGGACATCTCAAGCTGAGCACCAAAATTATTTTATCATGTGTGAGAATCCAAGTACTTATCTTCTCTGCAGACAGAAGAGATTTTGTACAAAGACACTTCCTATAAAAACAGTAATGAAAATATCTTGGAGTATTATATAAACTCATTTCTCTCCTGTATAATTGATTCCATAACAGAAAGTCATTTCTGCAACAATAACAATGGTGATTTGCAATCCCTCATACAGAAGTATGAGAATATAGCTGCTGAGAAACTGAACCACACAGATTGGTTCCAAACTCCCAATTCCTGATCTGCCAATAAAATTCTGCCATAGTTAAATCATTTTGATTTAGGGTATTGGAAAGATTCCTCATTTCAAGGTAACATCCCTTCATAGAATGAATCCAGAGCATCAGCTCTATCCAGAAGCAGGATGAATGGAAGCAAGGAGAGCAAAACAATGATGCATTTCTACTTCAAAAGCAAATGTAGAGTAGCCACCTCTGACACATGGAAGTGTCTCAGAGCCCAGTTTGAGCATCAATCTAGGAGAAAAGAAACACACAGTTTCTTTGCCTTCCTCCTGCTTTGTGCAGATTTTATTTCCTCAGGATTTTTGCACCAGGGTTAGGAGAACAAAGACATGGGAAAGCCACGGTTGGGAAGAAGCTCATGGAAAAGAAATGTTAGGAAAATAAAAGTGTGAGCTGCAGGCTCAGTAAGACAGAGAGAAGAGGCTGCAAAGGAAAAGGAGGACAAGGAGAGGACAAGGAGGAAGAGGCCAGGGCAGAGCAACCAACCCTGCTGTGCAGATGGCTGAGGAGAACCTCGCGGATTCCGGCAGCCGAGTGGCAAATCCATCTGGGAACTCCTTGCTTAAGGCTTAATCAAGCTCAGCTGGAACAAACCCTTTTCCAATTATTTTAAAAGCCTTTCCCAATTCATAATGCTTTGGTTGGTGTTTTACAAGTGGCTGGGCTCAGTTTCACTGAAGAAGCTAATTTGGATTTTTCCTTTTGGCAGAGTCTTAAGGAGACCCGCACGGCTGGAGCTGCCACTTGCTGCTCCCCAGCCCCAGCCTGCCTCTGCAGCTGCTTCAACACTGAGCAATCTTACATTTTAATGCCTTCAGAACCAGGTAAAGTTCCTTCCACAAGAAAATATGATTGATTGTTACAATGACAGTAATTGCATTTTAGTACAAGTAACCATTATGGTAATTTTCCTCCAGCAAGAGACATTTAACTAACAGAAGTAACTTGTTACTTTTCAACACATTAACTCTGGCAAATGTAACGTTACAAACCTGCAGAGTTCACAGCCACAACAAGGTGCATCACTTAAGGAGCAGGCACACGTGTCCCAATCTGTATGTCAAGCAGTGTTTCCAAATAGGATGTGCTAAAGGAGTGTGCACACCCCCCCCAGCATGGATTCACATCACTGCACAGCCTCCCGGGTACCACTGCTGCCTCCAACCTGCAGCCCGCTAGGAAATGCTGATTTCTAAGCACCCAGGAAGATGAAATGCCAGCTCTGAGGAAAGGAGAGTAAGAGCTTGTGGCAAAGCAAATCAAGAGCACTGTGTGACACGGCAGAGAGTGACCAGCAGACCCAGCAAAGCTTCCAGAGCACATCAAAAGCTGAGCAGAACCCTACAGCAAAGGGCCACAACACAGGAGACAGCAAGAGAGAGGTTTCCATGACCTGCTACACCACCATAATACCTGCAAGTCACTAAAAAACAGGATTTACTTTTAATTTCATGTATTGCTCCCAAGCATCACTTGAGTACCAGTGCAAACTCACCACTGAGAGGTCTGTGGCACTGCATCATGAAAGCAGTGAATTATTTTTTCCAGCTTGCTATTTATAAATGTTCAGTGCATCTAAGGTTATGGTAACTCCCCATTAAAAGTGTAGTTTCTGATAATTAAGAATGACGTAATACAATAGTTTTAGCATCCAGGTTTTGTTTCAGACTGCTTCCCATGACTTCAAGTGAAAAAAACTCCACCTTTAAAGTTAATTAGCATTCCTTATGCTTTAAAGGGATTCTAAACTGGAGCTGGTTGAATTTCCACGCTACCCAACATTTCTGAACTAGAAAAGAACTGAAATTAGTCTGGATTGAAATGCTGGGTTTAAGAAATTTCCTTTAAATGGAAATATTAACACTTTGAACTTCAATAAATCAGACTGAAAACGTTCACTTGAACATTCCCAGCTTCTCTGAAGCAACAGTTTTTATCTCTTTGGCTCCTGCTACCTCCTATGCCCTCTTTGAATTGCATATCATGTTTATGTTGCAGAACTGTGTGTTTGCAACTGGATTTTTCAGATCTGATGCTGCAAGGAGAAGCAAATCCTTAGTCTTTCCAGTAATTCTTCCTCAGTTAGTGCTCTGTTGGAAAACTAATCTACTCCTCTAGTTTTTCACACCTTGCAAATGAAATACCAGGAGATAAATCAATATAAGAAGGGGTTTAAAAGATATTTTTCCCCTAATCAAAGGGGAAACTGTTAGAGAGAAAGTGACACTTTCATGCTCACTGTATCTTGGCTGGCAGACACAGACTAACAGGTTCTGTCCCTCACATCAGCAGTAGTGGCACACTCTGAAAACTCCTCACCTTTCAGGTAGTTAATTCCATAATTTCAATGTGAAATACTCTATTCTGAATCTTAAGAGCTTTTTTTTGTTGTTTAGTTTTAATTAATTAATTAAGATTAAGGTTTTGGGGGGATTTGGTTTTTTGGCTTTTACAACCAAAAGCATCTAGCAGGTTGAAAACTTAGTGAAAGAAAAGCCAGAACTCTTGGATAATCAAAGTTCAGACTGAACTGGCAGCTGACCTCTGTAATTAGTCCTTCATCTTTTCCATATCTTCCAAGTTTCACCTGGCAAACCACACTCTGGAGTTTTGCTTGGCATAGGGTAGGAGTGAATTCTTCCTTGTTAGCTGAAGAGAGGGATGATTTGGTGGTGTCTTTGCAGTTCCAGAGGTGATGGGTTTCACTCAATGCACCTCAGAATGGTCTCAATCTTTGAGCAGATGTTCACTGTTAAAAAAAACCCAAAACACAGTTACCCATCAGCAGTGCAGTGCAACTTTTCCCTGCCCCTGCCCACACACCATCTATGATGGAGCTGCTGTTTCCCATAAGGAAAGGTCTGGACTGCTCCTCCAAAGAAGGGAGAAACCTTCCAGTGGAGCTCTGTTGAGCTAAGGGACACCTTTTGGCTCTCCTAAGAGGAGGCTGAGGGGAGAAATAATCACTCTGCAACCACCTGACAGGACATTGTAGAGAAGCTGGTGCTGGGCACACAGGGCATGTGTAAGAACTATGCAAAGCCTGTACAACTAATGAAAGGAGCTGATCCAACTAACCATGATCCATAATTTCATTCTGATGTCCAACAATGTAATAAATGAGAGGCAAATGTGTTTTCTACCGTGTAATTTGGGATGAGTGAAACTCTGTAATTCTTTGTAATCCGCAGATAAAACACTTTGGAAAAGCATAAATCATCTTTGCATGGTTTTGGAGAAAAGGAATGAGCTACTTAAACTGTCAGATTGTAACTCTGACAAGCACAATTCTTCTGAGTCCTGTATTTTCCTGTATTGTAGAAAAATAATGGATCTGGAAACGTGTTTTGGCACGACACCATGCAGATCCCAGAAGACACAACTTGAAGTTCTTAGGAGAAAAATGGTTCAAGGCAGGCAGGTGAGAGAGACAGCAGTCCAAGGACACATTCTAGCTTCTCTTCAAGGTGGATCTTGGGATTCAGGGCATGAAAAGATGATCATTAAACCTCCTGTAGAACATCTGGCTGTTTCCTTCACACACTGGCTGTGGTCTTGCCACCAGGGAGGTGAAGAGCTTGTAGCCAGCATAGGTGCTGTGAGGCTAGGAATGAATGAGCTCAGAAACTAGTTGAAAGCTGATGTTTTGGTTTGTTCACTGGGTTAGTTTGATCCCAAATCAGTTCCCAAATCAATTAAGCACGCAGCTGCAGGAACATTTGTGCAGGGCAGGGCAGCATCTCTTGGCTTACTCTGGCTTAAAGTGTTTGTGGAAGTGCAGCAGGAGTGTAACTGAAGCCCTGCTATAGTCTAACACTGCTAATAATCCACACATGCCATTCCAGAACACAGGAATAGTTAAAGCATATAAATGGCCTTGCCATGTGCCTTGTGTAGGGGCCTAACAGGGGAGAGCTTAGAAATTGCTGTAACAGCTTGAAAAATACCTATGTTTTGAGGCAACTCTGTCCCAACAGCAAGGACAAAAACCTGATTCTCAAGTCCCTTGCATCACAGTGGGATTGATGAGAACATGATAAATGGACTTCCCAGACCTCCCACGATGCAGCTTGGCAGAAAGCTGAGGATGCATTTGGGATGTTCTTTCCACCTCTCCACCCCTCTCACCAAAGAACTTTCTCCTCCTTTCTCCTCTGCTGGACCCTCCACTGGGTTTCTACTTCCCTGCACTAGAAACATGAGGCACAATCTGCAAGCTCCTGTTGCCTCATTTCAGCAAAGCTGGACTGGACAAAGGTATACAGAGAAGTTCTCTATCTGCAACCACAAGCTTACTGCATCCAATCTGTTGGAACAGTTTATCTTCTGTGCTGTATTGACACAGCAATGCTACCAGAAGTGTTATTCCAAGTATTAGGAGCTATCTATTCAAACTTGCATAAAAAAACCACTTCAAGCAGACTGATCTGCCATCTGTTTTACATAATATTTTCATTTTCTCCACCTATTTTTAAGCAACTCTTGATAAAAAGGTTGCAATTACATTCTAGTTGAATAAAAGAAGTGTAATAAAATATTTGCTCAAAAAGCATGTCTTTATCTGGTACAGAACTTAAGTAGAATTTAAGCAAAGCAATAATGCAGAAGAATAATCACCTGCACATATGCACACAGACATATATTAGTGTGTATCCCACTAGGTTTTTTCTCAGGTGGGAAACAGCTTATTAATAACAGCTAATGATAACTATTATTTAAAATTAATAGTGGAAAAAAAAAAGATTCTTTCAATCTAAACCTGCTTTGGAAACCATGATTAACTGAATGCCTCCAAATTATTTAGGTGGAAAATGAGGAGGAGAGAATCTGTTCATGCATTCTGATTTGGTTTCTCCCATCAGTGCCACAAGAGGCAACATGGTTCTGGAAAATTCTTCCATGCTAATACAGATGAACCAACCAACCACCTCCTAGCAGTCTTTCCCTCCAGTTTCACATGACTCATGGACTGGCTGATATTTTAATGCCCAAAAAACTCCCAAACCAGTATAGATTGGGACAATAAGCTGTAACAGATCATTCAAAGAAAAACAAGAAACAAAAACTGCCTCTTTCCTTTCACCTGCCCTAGCCAGTGGCTGAAAATGTCCATGGCAGTGCCCATGAAACTTGGCAAGAAGTGTTCTCTGAGCTTTCTCAAACACTCAGCGTGGCACAAACATCCCAACTTTGAGTGTGCTCAATAAAGAAGGAAAAATCAGGTAGTGCCATGCACAGTTCCAAGAGAAAAAACCCTCATCTTTCAACCCAAACTGCAGCAATCAGCTGCTTCAGGGGAATAAGCCTTCAAAACCATGGGAATCTCTGTCTTGAGAGCTCTTTAAGCTTTCTTAATGCTCTTAATCCACCTTGATATTGAAATGCTAGACACACTGGCACCCACCTCCCAGCTTCCAAATAGCTGGTGAAGTGCCTGAGAGCTTCTTTTCCCTCCCTGTAGGTCCTGGTGGGCTTCAGAATATGAGTTAATTAGTTTTCCACAACTGTGCTTGTGGCCTTCAAGAAACACCTCAGTGCAAGTGAAAACTTCTCGTGAGCTTTGAGAAAAACAACCAACCATAAATAAATATTAGTGAAACAACAGTCAGTTTCTCTGGAAGAGAAGGGAAATGGCACAGAGAGAGAGACCTCAACCACACTGCTGCTCTGCCAGCTCTGCCACCAGTATTGATGCCAAAAAGAGGACTCAGGGTCTTCTGGCTGAGACAACCCCCTGTTTATCAGTTAACATTTAGGACACTCAATTTCTTAGCCCTTTAGCAAAAACAACTAATGTTTGAGCCCTGGTATCCTCCAATACCTCTGAATATTCAGAAAGTCCACCTGCCATTCTTTTATACAACAAAGTTGGGAACTTTATTTGTGGTCAAATACANATACACAATTTGTTATTAAATTATGAAGTTAAACCACACATCACAGCTCCCCTGGTCCCACTCTCCAGGCACTACAGAAAGCTTTTAGTATATTATGAATGACATCATCAGTAATTACATTGACTCGAGTACTTTCCCTGTTTCAAAAGGGCCAAAAGTGGTAGGAACTAAATAATTCTAAATAATTCTCCAGAGCACACAGTGTCTCTTAAGACATACTCTAAAGATCTGACAATCTCTCCCCACTTGGCCACTCTGCCCTGGTGTTCTGAAAATATGTCATTTTCTATCATATATATATATATGATATATATAATATATATAATATATACACTTTCTAAGGCTTTCTAAGTGTGAAAGAGAAATTCTTCACCACCTAGTAGCACTGTCAGGACACTGTAGCAGAAGAAAACACTTGTCACACATTTTAATAATTCATCCAAAAAAAACATTACAATGTTGTAGCACTTTCTGTGATGAGCAGAGTTTGTTTATCAAGGGGTACAGAAATTATTTTGCTATGTGCTGAGAAAGAAAAAAAACCTCTAGATGACCTGAAGAACCTTGTTTTATACACTGGAGGGTTTAAAGAATTCAACTTGGACTCTCCATGACACTTCAAAGAAAAGATTCTATAGTATAAATAAGAATTATAGTGTAATATTCAGAAAAAATTAATTTTACTATGAAAAATGTATGAAATCATACATGGTAAATGCCACAGTAATAAAAAACCCATGACACAGGCTCTAAGAGCTGTGTAGCATCTGAAAGCAACAGGAACCTCCAGTCAGATGATCTCTTCTGGCAAATCCTAGAAAGAAACATCACTCTGTCCTCCATGAAAATAGGTTAGGTATTTTTGAATCTCTGCACAAGTATTTTAAGTACTGTAAAGTACCTCAATGGTTTTGGAACGGAGTAAAAAAATGCAAAATAATGAATAATTTCTAGCAATTTTATGGTCTGTTCACTGAACTAAAACAGAAAATCTGTAGCAAAGCTCTTTTAAAATAACTTATGTATAGCAGGATGACATTAAAAATAATTTTAAGGCAGCTATTTAGCTTTTTTTTTTTTTAATTTAAAAAATGAGGTTGTCCTTCAGTACCTGCACTTTTTCCCACAGCTAAGCTGGTTGGTAAGAAGGAGATCCCTGGGAGAGAGCAACTCCTTGCTGTGTTGGTTATGTAAGGATGGTGCCTGAATGTCCTCTCCTCCTTCAGAGTTTCCAAGGGAGACTTTCTTAGGCCATGAGGGAAGGTTAATGAGATAGTGCTGAGGGTTCTGTCTGTGGCTGTGAGTGCTGATATCACAAACTGCTTGGAGAGATGCTGTGAATGAGCTGTGCACAATGGCCTCTTCCCCATAATGCTGTTTCTGTGTAAACACTATTGATTTAGCAGCAAGGGTGGAAATGGCAAAGGCAGAGCTGAAATCCTCTCTTTCTAGCAGTGCTCTGAAGGGAAAAATGAGACATTGCTGCCGTTTAATTCTTCTCATTATTCCCTAGAAGGAAAGTTATATTTGTGCTGCCTCCAGGCAAAGTACCATCCCACATGAACAAAAGAATGAAAGTAAGATCACATCCATCTCATCTTGCTGCTGCTGCTCCTGCACAGAAGCTCTCTGCAGATGCTGAAGTCCCTGACACTGTATCTTCAGTGCTCATATGTCACAGTAAATGATTCATTAAAAATGCATAGACAGATTGATCTTAGAAGTAGGGAAAAAAAAAAAAGACCTGGAGGCAAAAGGAAAAATAGAAACGAAAAAGCCACAAGGTAGAAAAGGGAAACACCCCCAAAATTCACATGAGGAAGGGATGCAAAAAGGCATTTAAAAAGAAAGATGGAACAGAAAGTGTGTTGACATTTAACGTGTCTACTTGGGATAAAATTCACCCTTTTACTAGCAATAAAAGCAACAGCCTGGAGAAAGCCCAAAGCCCTTAAAGCATTTTGCATCAAGTGCCTCACAAAAATGGTAGGCAATTTCTGCTAAGGTCTTTGCACCAAAATACCTGATCATTATTCTTTTTTCAAATGTAATTAAATGGGAGCAAACCCTTAACACAGACACAGATAACTCTGCTGATACTGTGCCTGTAACAGTGCTATGGTGCTGCAACCATGCCACAGAACTGGGGGTTGTTGTTTGCATACTAAAAAAATTAGCATTTTTATACCTCTCCTCACTGTTACAGGCTTCATCAGGTAGGGATGCAAAGGATTCAAGGCTTATGGGATGCTTCTGGAATGGTATGGAAGTCTGAGCAGGCTCCCTGATCCTGGTTATCCATTCCTTCCTAATTATACACCCCTTTCCATGATCCCAGTCAGGCTCAGGACAGGGAAGGGGAGGGAAATGGGTTCTGTTGGTGATTCCTAAATTGTGACTGGCAAGACTAACCCTACACTTGCTGCTCTCCTAATTCCTGGATGGCCACAAGGCTCTGCTCTGCTCAAGGAATCCTGCAAGCAAAAAACCACCCATGCTTAAGAGTAATGAGCTACTTGAGTAAGAGGCACCTCCTTACTATGACATGTATGCAGATGGTCTATACAGGTGATATATTTATCCAGTTTGTATTAAAAATAACTAGTAAAATATTAATATGGCCTATAATTTATATTCTGCTAGTAAAAAAAAATAAACTAAAACCAAAAATTAAGGCAGATACCTTCAATGGGAAATGTCTGCCTATATATTCACACACACACACACACACACACTAGCAATATTTTTAGCTATAATTTCCTCCTCATGTGGCAACACGACCAGCGTTTTGAAGAAGCTGAGCCAAGTGAAAACACAACCTGCAGAACAGGTCACGTTTAAATATTCTGCTATTGAAGAATATTAAAAACTCCAGATTAAGTGGGAGTGTTGTAATACTTACATTAATTAATGCTTGTAAATCACTCCGAAGCACTCGGATAAAAGATGGCACAAAAAGTGTTGCCACATGTCTTGATGCTCCTAGAGGTGCACAAACCCTTCCATCTTGTTTTGCCTTTTGGGATGTTTCAGATCACCCAAAACCATCGTCACGGGATGAATTTAGTGTTTGAACACAGCAGAGAAACACCAAGGATGCCCGAATCCTGATCTAAGAACTCCAGCAGGCACCTCAGTATAAATAGACTGAAATATCTACATTTCTTCATGTCTGAATCCCAGTGCTGCTGGGGGCTCACCAGGTCTGGTTACTGAAAGGCCGTGCTGAGCAGAGAATGAGCACAGCTCAGACAGCCTGGCAACGTTTCTCAGCCTCCACTTGGCCCTCCAGTCACGTGTGTGAAACATCTTATACCTGCTATTCCATGCCACCCAGCACCACCTCGCATCCACAAACCCCCCAGAAGCTCAGCCTGTGCCATGGAGCAGTCTGAAAAGGTAGCTGGGAGTCACTCAACACCTCTCTGGGGGTAGAGGAACAGCATAACCAGTTCTCAGAGAACTTGGGACTTCTTATTTATGCAAACACGGGCCTTTAGAAATTGCAGAAATTAAAGGCCAGCACTAAGGCCCTTATGCTCTCCTGCATTGATCTCAAGATCTAAGACAAGGTTTCTTTTTTATTCAGAGACAAGAAACATATTTTATAGAGTCCATTAAACAACATGGGGAGGAGTGTCACCAAACTCACAGAGGGGCAGAATCACCATCCTTAGAAGGGTTAATTCAGTGCAAAAGTGTTTCAGCTAGAGGGACACCGAGTACCACCCACACACCCACCCTCCCCAAAAGGTATGCACGGGATCCAGCAAGGATGTGATGGGCTGAACTACCCCCTGTGAACACGGTACCTTGGCTTGGCAAGGCCTGGAAAACACACCCTGGGTGTCCTGCCAGCTCCCTGAGCAGCCTCACGGCTGTGGGGGGACAGCGCAGGCCGTGCCATCAACTACCAGGCCCGGGGAGCGAGGCAGAGGCCGGGGGTGTGAAGGAGGCCACGGGGCCCAGGGCAGAGGCCGGGGGCGCAGGGTCAGACAGGCCCGGTGACACCTCACAGCGGGTTTGACCGCCCTTCTGGCGGTAGATTTGCGGGGTGTTTTTCCTTTTCTCTTTCTTTTCCTCACCTGCGAAGGGCCGTGAGCAGAGCTCCTGAACGGCCACAACGAGCCCCGCAAAGGTGCATTGATACTGAAAGGAGGAAAACGATGGGGGGGAGGTGGGCCCGGGAGGCGCCAACTCTCCTCCCGCGGCGCCGGCAGGGCCGGGAGCAGCGAGCAGGTGGCGGCGGGAAGCGCGGGGGTCAGGCCCGGCCCGTGGCAGGCCCATCCCATCCCTCACACCTGCCGCCGGGCATCCCTGAGGGCGGGCAACCAACAGCCCCCCCTCAGCCCTGCGCGTTACCGAGGCGGGAGGCGAAGGGCAGCGGCCCTCAGCGAGGGCGGGAAGCGCGCGAGTGCGCGCCCGCGGGGAGGGCGGGAAGCGCGCGGGCACGCGGGTGCGCGCCCGCAGGTAGGGGCGGGGCGGGGAGGGGAAGTGAAGGAGGAGGGAG
>VYZU01032468.1:0-26807 GCA_013401355.1 Ceyx cyanopectus | reverse complement strand
ATATAATATATAAGTATTATTTTTTTGGGGTATGTATGTCCCAGGTACTGATTGTACCCAAATTTTGGCAGAATGGAAAACTTGAATGCAAGACACTTGTAATAGAAGAAATTAAATGATTGCTAGTGACAATACAAAATAATGAGTGAGAATGGACCAGGATTTAAGCAGAATAACCACATGTACACAAGGAACAGATTAGTTTTTAATAAGATGTATTATAGCACATAAATATTCATATTTATATATGCACCACCTCTCCAAATTTAATTCCCCTTAAGGCTGTAGGAGCAAAACAATTTTTTTTATAGAAAAAGCAAATCAGAGAAGCAGATTTATGTTCTCATTTCCTAAAGCTAAATTAAGAAAACTCTGTATAGAAAATGTTCCACTTCAGTCTGCCTACTGAGAGAGTCTTCAATGCAAAGCAGCAAATCAGAACTTAATTTGCTATTTAGAATAGAACAGAATTATTCCAGTTGGAAGGGACCTACAATGATCACTTCCTCCAACTGCATGGTCCAGTATTTAGAGAATTCCCATTTTAAACCAGCAATGCAAAAAGAATTCAGCTGCTGTTCAGTAGGTTTCCTTAGCAGCTCCCAATTCTCTCCCTGCACCTCCCCAAATCCTTTATCTGGGCAACTCTACAAGAGCATTTGCAGTTATTTAAGCATATTTCAGAGTCAGTAGCTTTGTAATCAGTGATAAATATCTAATTCCAAGCAAATTAAAAAAGCTTGTCATATGGAAGCATATGATTTTTAAGTAAAAGTTGTTTCTGCTTGCTTAGGAGGTGATAAGATTGGGGAGTAAATGTGATTAATGTTCTTTGCAGATGTTGCTTTATATGCTTAGGCTTTCAGAAGTAAAGCAGTCTAGACTGTCTGTCTGCATTCTCCTGCAGCTTTGATCTTGATTAAAACTGGTTGTATTGCATTTATCATCTGCCTCTCTCCAATGCCAGCATCTCTGCACTGCCTTTTTGCATGTGTGTTTATATAGAAAGAGAGAAACCATCTCCTTTGAGCACTGCACAAATTGCACAGTGGGATGCGTTCAGCAAGGAGGAAAAAAAAATCCTTATTTTGTGCCTTGAAAGCCTTAAAACTATCATTTGGCTTCAGTGAGCTCCAGCAAGTGTTACTCAGGATGGTAGTTAAATTCCCAGGGAGTGGATCAGGATAAAAACTTCAGGGTTTTCCCCCCTCCTGTTGGATAAAGATCTAAAGATCAGTGGTGGCTGCTTTGATCTCCCTGCAGTCATCAGAGCTCTGCTATCACTGCTCTCTCCAGATCAGCTCTCCCTTTCACTCAGGGGTTTTTCTGCCTGCCCCCCACCCTCCCAGCTCAGGCTGCTTCAGCTGGACCAAGTCTGGGAACCTGACTCCATCTCCTCATCCTGGATACAAAAGGGCTGGAGAAGTGAGCAGACAATAAATTAATTAAACAACCCTTAACTGTCATAAAACACTCATAAATGTGCATTTCTCTGCCATCGCCCTTGGGTTTTTTCTGCTCCTGAACTCTGCAGTGCTAAAGCTGTTTTGGTTTTGCCATGCCTTGGAAATAATTTGTCTTTTTGCTTATTTGTTTGGGTTGTTTTCTTGTTGTTTCTTTGATTTTTGGTGAGGTTTGGGTGTTACGGTGGGTGGTTTTTTTGTAGTTGTGTAATAAAATGTATGATTTTTATATTGGAGCACAGTTATCATTATGGAGATCTCTAATCTTGCCTGAATGGTGACATAGCTATCAGGGGAAAATTAATTAAAACATTTTAATACAAGTCTCCCACAGCAAATCTGGATTCCCCCTGTTTGAAAATCATTACCCAGTGCATAATTGATGGACTGGCTGAACCAGAGTTGCCATTCTAAATATAGATATTTTTGTAGCTGAGAACTCTGCAGGGCTCTTTTCTATAGATCTGGGCTTCCTGAGAGTAATTTCTTAATAACATTCTGGTAAATTATCTTAATACTTTGGAATTAGCATATTGAAAAGCTAACACTAATAGTTTTATACAACAGTTTGTAACAAATGGATTTTTAAGGCTTACTTGCCAAGTTAAATGAAGTAAAACTGGCTTAATTGAACACTTGAAGGCAATTTTTCCCTTAATTTGCATGCTATCAACTTCTTTCCCTAGCAGGATTATTGCAGCATGGCAGCTGGAGCTGCACCATCAGGGTACCTGTGCTACCAACAGGATGGCTAAAAACCAAACCAAAACTATCCAGCAACTGCAGCTTTACAAAGCCTAGGTGTGTGTGGTCCTTACATGAGGATTTAATATCTCAAATTATAATATCAAATGTACTTGAAGTCTTCAAACATCTAAACATTAAAACACACTTTCAGTATCTTCATGCTTAAAAATAATTCCAGCAATAATCTTGAGTTTCTAAAAGTTACTTTCTACTTCTTTTAAGTGAGACTATAGATTTGCTATTAAATTACTATTTATTGACTTACTTCAATTTATTGTTCTATGATAACACAAGTTGGTCTAGAGATATATTAATTTTTTAATTTATTTTTTTTTGCCACTTTTGAGGACCAGCCATCAGAAGCATGTGTGAGGTTGCCTTTTTTACAGAGGAAAATGCTGTATTTATCTGGAGTTAGCTCCTGTATCTGTGAGCTCTGATGGTATTTTCACATCTTCTGTTTGCTTTGCTCCATGCTGAGCATCAAACACCCTAGAAAAGCTCTTTATTTTCTTTTATTTCTGAGGAAAAAGACTGCAGATGAAAATGCAGACTCTTTGGAAGTGCTTTTAGGCAGGTAGAAAAATAAAAGCAGCTGTCTGGGATGACTTTTGTATTGATTTGATTCTCCTGGATCAGGGCTGATTTATCTGAGGCAGCTGTTGGAGCAGTTGCTGCATTTAAGTGTTTTAATGAAAATAAATGTGCTGGTGCCCCATATGGAGCATGTGCAAGTCACTGTTGCAGAGTTATGCTCTAGAACACTGCTAAGATTTTTACAAATGGACTTTTAAATTGCTCCCTTTGCCATTCAGTTATTCTTAGAGCTCTGACAGCAAATATTAAATGAGTTTTTTAGTGTCTTAGCATCTTGGATTTGTTTTGCTCGTGGTTGATCTTGCTTTTCTGGGTGCAGTTGTTAATAATACCACTGTGCCCAGTGGATAGCAAAACCTGCTTCAGGAGAATCCATCAAGATCCCAAAAAAATGGAGCTGAAAACCAGCCTGATTTTGAAGATACATTAGGAAATTTCTCTGTTGTGCCATTGCTTTTATCATCTGGTGAATCTGAAATACCTGAAGCTATTGACACTTTACCAGTCACTTATATCAGCACTTACTCAGCATAAAATCTGGTATAATAATAATGATTCCTAGTGGAATTCTGTCAGCTCCTGAGAGAAAAATCACTTTGGTGTAATATCTTAGAGCAGGGGAAGGTGATGATGGGGGTGAAAAATAAGAGTATTTAAATTTATATTACATATAGTGCAAATATTTACTTAGGAAATAATTCCATAAGATAGTTGGACTCTGGATTTTCCTGATCTCCTCTAGAAAACCAGAACCAGGTATTTAATATAAAATATTTTATTATTTTTTTCACCCTTGTGGCAGTTCCCAGATCATCTCTGTTGAAGGTGACTTGTGGTTGACAGAGTTGAGGCTGAGTTGACTTAAGCTTGAAAGCAAGAAGAGTGTTTTTATCCTATCAACAGTGTTCTTATGTGTTAAGGGTTATTTCAAGCTCTGGGAATGGGATTTTTAACTTAAGTAAAATAAAAACTTCTTCAGATACAGCCAAGTTGCAAGTTCTGCAGCTCTTTCTGCTTTAGGAAGAGGGCTCAGCAGTGAAGAACACATCAGCATCTTGCTGCTGGTAGGGATTTACTCAGATGTGTAATGCTGCAGCTTGCCATTTATTTCATGCAGTGGCTGAAGGAATTACTTCCCCTTGTTTGTGCCACTTCAGCTCTTTGTGAGGCTGCTCTCTTGATTGCACTGCAACTTCCAAATCTATTGCAACCCCTGGGCTTGCATTAGAAGAGATGCCACGAGCTCCTAATGTGATTTGGCTGTGATGCAGCCCATCCTCAAGTGCTTCTGAAGGGATATTTCCCAGGCAGCAGAACCAATATTGATACCAGGCAAGCCTTTGGCTGTGTTCAATCCTGGTTGGGTTGATGTGGAATCAAGACTGAAGGTGATTCTCCAGAAACTGGGTGGAGAGTTCAAACCAGGGAAGGGTGAAGAAGGGTTTGCAGCTCAGTGGGATGGCTGCAGCTTGTCAATACTTGATCCTGCCTTCTCCCCACTGTGTTGCTGTGTTTGCTGCATGGCCAAGGTAATCCCTGTCTGTTTCCCAAAGCTGGAACCTGTCTCTGGGACCATGGCTGGGAAACCCACTCACTGCCAGGTCTCTAAATAGCCCCTCTGCTCCTTGCCACCAGCTGCCTCACCTGAGCTTCACCCTGAGACACTTGCAGACAGCCAAGGTACATCTGAACCCCAGTTGTCCCATTTTTTTCATCCCCAAAACCGAATCGAGGCTTCATTTCAGCTTTGTTTATCCATTCAAACCTGCCTGCAGTATCAAGGGTTGGGAAGGGCCCTGAAAAAGCAAATATTGTGCCTTTCATCTGGGTGATGCCCCTTGTTCTCACTTCCTTTCCATCTTGGCTGGCTTGCAGTAGCTTTTCCTTTGAGGTCAGTTACTGTGATTATTTGCTGCACTGATTTGAGTTGTTCTGGGGAGAGAGGGTAATCCTAACTGGAAATGTGGCTATTTCTAGCACTTAGTGCCTGTTAGACACTGGTCTGGGTTTTTTTAGCTTTTGAATCTCATGGGATTGAAATATTTCTGGTTAATACAGAGCTCTGTCACTTGTGTAGTAGATTTTTACCTATCTCTGTTGTGTTAGGAAGATGAGGTGAGTGTAGCTCCAAAAACCCAAACAACTGAGAGTCTTTTAAGATTTTTTTTTTCCCCCCTACAAAATCACCAGACAGTAGATGAGAAAGTTTGGTTGGTTTTTCTTGCTGCTCACACCTTGCAGTGACAGGAATGGCATGTTTGAACTTGAAAACATCAGCCTGTGTTTTAGTGTGTTCACTTGAAGTCAAGAAGTGTGAAAAAGAGTAGAAAGACATTCTACTTTTTCTACTTTCCTAGTAGAAAAGTGTTTGCTTGTTGCCACCTAATAAAAGGTTTACAAGGAGTTTTTCCCAGTATAATAATGGAGTGATAGCCTTTTATTCTGGTGCACTCCCCTCTGCTTCTCAGGTGTGTTTTGTATTTGTAAATAACATTTTCTACAGTTCCTACTATATTTAGGAACCTGAATTCTTCACCTGGAAAGCTGTTTGAGAGTGTTCATGGCAGCTAAAGAATTTCATCCTTCCAAGCCAGGCTCACCTGTACTAGTGCTCCCTTCTGGCAAGGTGTGAACTGCCAAAAAAAGGAAATATTTTCCAAGCAAATAAAGGTTTCCTGCTATTTCCACACACTTCCAGTGATATTATCCCAGGAAATACTTCATTCCATATACGTTTTTGCATCTCAGTGCTCAGAATTAATTCAAATCACCTTAAACATACCTTAATTAACCTTTCTGCTGTAAGAATAGGTAGCTGCCAGACTGACCTTGACCCTTTCATGCTTTTATATACTAAATTTTTACAGTAAATAGGAAAAAAACTCCTTTTCTACACGAGTATTCCTGCATATAAATTTTTATCAATAGTGTCATTAGTGCTTCTAATAAAATCAAGTTCAAGTGCAACATAATGGGCTTGTCTGGGTAGGCTGTGCAGCCATGAAATACAGATGTGATTACTCTTTCCAGACTTCAGTGTTAGCCATTTGCATCTTGGAAACATATTAGATGAAAAAAAGAAATCTGTACTTCTGTCTAATGCTGAAAAACATGCAGAAAGAAATGGAAAATGTGTTGTTTTTTTTGTTTGTTTTTTTTTTTTTCTTGGGAGCAGCATCCAGAGCTTGCCTGGGAAGATTTTGAGGTGTTTGAAGTTTGCTGGGGAAATAATGGAGATGATCTTCATTGTAATCTGAATTAGTATCATCTTTTTTATAGCTAGGCAGAGATTTCATTGCCCCTTTTTTAAGCCCTGATAGTCATTCTGCTTGAAAAAAAAATGGTAGCCAGGCCTTCCAGTTGCCACTAAGGTGAGGTTTTCCAGACTGCACATGTGCACCCTAATAAAATTGCTTTCTGTGCTGCTAACAATTAGAGTATCCTGTATTAACAGCAGTTCAGAAGTTCACTAGCAAATGTTGGTTTTCTTTCCTTACTGCAGCTGTTGTGGGTGAACACAAATGCAGAGTGCTGCAGCAGGGCAATGTGATAACAGCACACAGTACATGTCATCTGGATTCACATGCCTAACCCAAACTCCAATATTCTTTGATTTTTTTACTTCCAGGTTCAATCCTGCTGCTCTGCTCAGCTCCTTTCCCCAGCATCACTTTGCCTGTTGAGATGCAGGCACAGATTTCCCAAGGACAGTTTCACACAAAAACAATTTGTCAGCACTCAGATTGGGTGTAGGAGTCTCATTCTAGACAGAGTGCCTAAAGTGGGACCCAAATAAATTTGCTTTTTGTTCTCCATGCCAGCTGCCCTTCTCCTCCATGGGGCTGGTTCCTGTGGAGGGGGTGACAGAGCTGAGGAGAGCAGATGCTGCTTTGTGCAGAGGACTCAGGGCTGCCTTCTTTGTGTGGTTCCCCTTCTCATCTTTCCTTGCTGCCAGCCCAGTCCTGCTGTGTTACTGCAGAAGATGAATCTGGGTATGTCCATCCAGCAGCTGAGTCTGGCCAGCCCTGCTGGAAATGCCCCCTGAGCCCCCAGAGAAGGCATCCTGGTTAGATGCTGCAGTCACACTGCACACACACTGTGGTTGCTGGCCAGGCTGAGCTGTCTCTGAGAATTAATGGGTAAGAAAACCTGCCCACAGAGAAGATGTGTGCAACAAGAAGATTTCTGCAAAGCTAATTTTACTGCATTTTCTTAATTTCATCAAATTCAGCTTGTCCGTGGTCCTTCAAAGCTAGACTTGGCAGCAGAAGAAAAGGAATGGCACATAGGAGAGAAATCCAGGACTTCTGCTTTATTGCACTGACAGAACCAAATTGTTCAATCTGTTGCCTCATCTGTTTCTTGCCATAGCTGGGAGTTGTAAAGGTCAGGCCATTGCAGCACAAAGAATATAATGGTTAACATGCTGCATCTCACAGTGTTACCAGCTGGCTAGTGCATCTCTCCCATTGAACAGCCAGGCTCTGGCCCAAGAAGCATGAGCAGCATCCTCTGCCTATTTTGGGAATGCTTCAAAGTCAAAAGTTGCTGAAGGTGGTGGTGATGTGAGGAGCTCCTCAGTCTCCCTCTGGTTTTCCATGGGTTTAATACACTTTAAATGATGATGAAGGTTAGTGACCCACTCCTGGCAGTATTGCACAGCATCAAACCAGAAATAAAAGCCAGCTCTTCCTTCCTTCCAGGATTTGTGTTAACTTTTTGCATCCTACCACCTTTACAGTAACCAGTCTCATGTCCCATTAAAACTCCTGTTAGTTCCACTCTGAGGTGCTTCATTCTGTTAACATCACCTCAGTTTTGCTGCAGCTTGGCAGTAGGCATTGATCTTTTGCATTACACACATCCATCCCAAGGGAAAGAAACACTCATCTTGAAAAATACTGGGGTGACAGTATCTCCCAGTGCTGCCCATGGAGATTTCTTCTTCATTTCTTCCCATCTTTAAGTTGCCCAAGTTGCTCTGACTTAAAAGATCTTTACATGATGCTTTAACACTGGGCAGCTTGAAATGTTTGCTGGCTGAAAAAAGAGAGTTGATACGCACACGGGGATGTTTTAGTGCACCCTGCTTCTTGCCTGTTCCACACCTCACCCTTCAGGATGCCCTTTAATTGTGGTTTTTTCCCTCCTGCCAGGTGCCATCCTGGGCAGGTCAGAAACACAGGAGTGCATTTACTACAACGCCAACTGGGAGAAGGACAAAACCAACCGCAGCGGCATCGAGCCCTGCTACGGTGACAAGGACAAGAGGAGGCACTGCTTTGCTACCTGGAAGAACATCTCTGGATCCATTGAGATTGTGAAGCAAGGCTGCTGGCTAGATGACATCAATTGTTATGACAGGTGAGTTTGCCCATCCATTTGCAATGGATTTGTATCTTTCAGCTGTTTTGCCTGTCTATAATCCACACGTCCTGCTCTCTGTGAACGGTGCTGGAGGCAAAGAGAATATTCCATGAGTTTTGTTGTTTGATAGACCACACAAGCTTTGCAAAATAGCACGTTTTCACTTTAGTTGCTTGCTCTTTATTAAAAAGAATCAGTGTTTAATTTATTAATAACAGATTTTCTAATGCCTTGTTATTGCCAAACAATGCAAATATAGTTGCTGAAACCAGAATGTAAAATCCTGGGGGTTTTTCCAGAGTCTTTGGAGCAGGGAAGTCAGCACTTTACATCTGCTCTTTACTGAAATTGGCAAAATGCTTCCACGTTGATGAAAAAGCTCAGCTCAGAGAGACATGGAATATTCTGAAATTCCAGTCATTTTTTTTATAACAGATGGTCTAGCAAGTACCCGTGAGCAGTAACAGCAGGACCTGGGGGTTGCTAGATACTGGCTGAATAAAGGTCATGACTCTCTTCAAAGAACTATAATATCATTTCTTGAGGACTGTACTGAATTGTATGGGATTAAAACAGTTATTTTCTTCATTCCCTCCCTTGCCAAGCAAGAAATGTGTAATAGATCTTCGTTAAAAATGTGGCTATAAATCATCATTAGCAGTATTTAAGAAAATCTTTCCTTATTCTTAAATCCTAAGTAGAAGAAATGACTATATGTTTATTTCTACTGGGATGTTTTCTCCTTAAATAACAGTTTAAAGCCAAGTTGAACAATAGTTGTGATTTAACTGCTTCTCAGAGAGGTGGCAAAGCACTTCACTTGCACAGCATGATTGGAATTCACCTGCCTGGAAGGGGAAAAACAACTTAAAAAATCTTATTTATTGCCATTGATATCTAATACCTAAGTTTCCTCAGGATAGGAAGTATTTTTTAATTATTATTATTTTATAATCCTTTTGTAGTTGAAGCTTTGCAGAAGTAGTGCAGGGATTTATCATCTCTGAGCCAATTTTATTTCTGCTAAATGTTAAACTTTTGGGATGGAAATGGAATCAACCCATTTGGAAATAGAATGAGGGTGTGTATAATTATCCCACTAGTTCCACATGCACTGGAACAGTCTAAAACAGTGGATCTTAACTTCTCCCTTGAGCAGTGCAAAGCAATGGGAAGCAGAAACGAAAAGGAAATAGTTGAAAACAGTCAAAATTTGTCTGGTTCTAAGACCTTATTATCAGTTGTAAAAAATAACCCCACTTTTTGAGGATTAAGCCAAATCTTTTTTGGTTTTTTTTTTTTTTTTTTTTTTTACAATCTTCAGCTGTATTGAAAATCCTCAACTGTTTCAGCAGGATTTTCAAATGTTTTTTGCTGCTGTCAAGTTGTCTCCTGCATGATGCCTGTTTTTCTTTCCTGACTTGAAGAGGTTCATCCTATTTGTTAAGAAGTTCTCTCCTGCAGTTAACTCAGAGTGAAATCAGCCCTGTCCCTGAGCATAATGTAGGCAGGAGAAATTGTCAAAACATTTATTTTTATTCCTTTTTTTTTTTATTATTCTTAAAATAAAATACAAGAACTTGCCTTCCCACTTATCTGCAACCCATGCAACCCTACCCCGTGAGTTTATGGTTAAATACCAGCCAGTGGATCATTTGTTTGTCCTGATTAAATCTAGATCATGAGCTGTTCTTCAGTATCCTGTTGGTGGTTTTCTTATCTTAAAAATAGCCAAGTGCTGTTTCAGTTTGTGATATTTCATTGCAACATCACCAATAAATGGGCTTGTTGAGATTTAACTCTTAACTGGGGAGCGTGGATGATTAAATGGCATTCACTTCACAACATAGGCATGAATTTCTCCTTAACAAAAACCCCTTCAGCTTAAAATAAGGTGGTTTTTTTTTCTGCTTCCCCCAGGAATGATTGCATAGAGAAGAAGGACAGCCCTGAAGTGTTCTTCTGTTGCTGTGAAGGCAACATGTGCAACGAGCGTTTCTTCTACTTCCCAGAAATGGAGGTGACCCAACGTAAGTCCACCCAAGCCCTGCATGAAGGAGCCCCTCAGAGCAGCTCAGAAACACCCAACACTGGCCACACTCAGGAGCTGAGGCTTCCTTCCCCTCGTGCTGGGGTCANTGGCTATAAATCATCATTAGCAGTATTTAAGAAAATCTTTCCTTATTCTTAAATCCTAAGTAGAAGAAATGACTATATGTTTATTTCTACTGGGATGTTTTCTCCTTAAATAACAGTTTAAAGCCAAGTTGAACAATAGTTGTGATTTAACTGCTTCTCAGAGAGGTGGCAAAGCACTTCACTTGCACAGCATGATTGGAATTCACCTGCCTGGAAGGGGAAAAACAACTTAAAAAATCTTATTTATTGCCATTGATATCTAATACCTAAGTTTCCTCAGGATAGGAAGTATTTTTTAATTATTATTATTTTATAATCCTTTTGTAGTTGAAGCTTTGCAGAAGTAGTGCAGGGATTTATCATCTCTGAGCCAATTTTATTTCTGCTAAATGTTAAACTTTTGGGATGGAAATGGAATCAACCCATTTGGAAATAGAATGAGGGTGTGTATAATTATCCCACTAGTTCCACATGCACTGGAACAGTCTAAAACAGTGGATCTTAACTTCTCCCTTGAGCAGTGCAAAGCAATGGGAAGCAGAAACGAAAAGGAAATAGTTGAAAACAGTCAAAATTTGTCTGGTTCTAAGACCTTATTATCAGTTGTAAAAAATAACCCCACTTTTTGAGGATTAAGCCAAATCTTTTTTGTTTTGTTTTTTTTTTTTTTTTTTACAATCTTCAGCTGTATTGAAAATCCTCAACTGTTTCAGCAGGATTTTCAAATGTTTTTTGCTGCTGTCAAGTTGTCTCCTGCATGATGCCTGTTTTTCTTTCCTGACTTGAAGAGGTTCATCCTATTTGTTAAGAAGTTCTCTCCTGCAGTTAACTCAGAGTGAAATCAGCCCTGTCCCTGAGCATAATGTAGGCAGGAGAAATTGTCAAAACATTTATTTTTATTCCTTTTTTTTTTTATTATTCTTAAAATAAAATACAAGAACTTGCCTTCCCACTTATCTGCAACCCATGCAACCCTACCCCGTGAGTTTATGGTTAAATACTAGCCAGTGGATCATTTGTTTGTCCTGATTAAATCTAGATCATGAGCTGTTCTTCAGTATCCTGTTGGTGGTTTTCTTATCTTAAAAATAGCCAAGTGCTGTTTCAGTTTGTGATATTTCATTGCAACATCACCAATAAATGGGCTTGTTGAGATTTAACTCTTAACTGGGGAGCGTGGATGATTAAATGGCATTCACTTCACAACATAGGCATGAATTTCTCCTTAACAAAAACCCCTTCAGCTTAAAATAAGGTGGTTTTTTTTTCTGCTTCCCCCAGGAATGATTGCATAGAGAAGAAGGACAGCCCTGAAGTGTTCTTCTGTTGCTGTGAAGGCAACATGTGCAACGAGCGTTTCTTCTACTTCCCAGAAATGGAGGTGACCCAACGTAAGTCCACCCAAGCCCTGCATGAAGGAGCCCCTCAGAGCAGCTCAGAAACACCCAACACTGGCCACACTCAGGAGCTGAGGCTTCCTTCCCCTCGTGCTGGGGTCATTTTTCCTGCCAGCAGGTTCCCCCTGAGCACTGTGTGTTCACACAGCCTGCAGAGCTGCCAGTTCCTCCCAGAGAAAAAGGTGCTTCAGTGCTTTCCTGAGGGATAATCTGCACTCATTGCCTGCTTTAAGATACTGAAGTTATGTCAACTATTACCTTAATTATATAGTTAAGCTTCTAGAAGGGTCTGTAAATCATGGGGCTAAAAGCCACATCATCCTCAGGCTGCCTGCCTGGAACAAACCTCTCCCTCTTCTCTACACTCACTGGACCTTTGGGTTTCTCTGCAGAAAGGGGGAGAGAATTTCCTCCCAGGTCACAAAGAAAAACACATAACCAGGCTTAATAATGATTTAAAATAAAACAATAACTAAGATCTAATTTGATTACTCTTGCATATCTTCTTCCAGTCAAGGATCTAATCTTTGCTGGAAAAGCAAATAATGGTAATAACTGAACTGAAAACAGCAAATGTCTTGGGTACCAAATAGCCAGAGGAAGCTGTTTATGGAATTAAAAAACATTTTCTATGAAATTAAAATAGCCTGTGTTGAGCCAGGAGGTATTCTTGTCATTTTTGTCAGTGATCCTGCTAAGGCAATAATTGACATTCTTCTTCATTGGTGTGAAACCCCTTTAGCCACAGGGTTCTGTGGCTGCTCCTGGACCAGCTGCCCCAGGAGCAGGGCTTCTCCAGAGCCCTTTGAGAGGTCAAGTGGAAGCATCCTCAGCTAGACAACTCCTTTCAGCAGACCCATGGTGGCAGGTTCCTCTCATTAGTGACATCTTCCTGTGTGCATTCCAAAGGCTACATCTCTGTATCAAGTCCTTTTTTATTCACTAGGTGATGGCTTTGCAATCTTGTTGGAATACAGACACTTCTTGCAGGCTGTAGATAGGTGGAGTTGAGAAACATGAAGAGGAGCTAAGTTATTGCTGAAAAAAATCAAGCTTTCCAAAATGCTGCCTTTGAAATGTGTCTGTTTACATTAGAGCCTGCAATTTAATCAAGTATTATTGTGCTGTCTGCAGGAATGCTTGGAAAATCCCAATGCCAGACACTTCAAAGTGTTATTTCTTAAAAGCTCTCTGTTTTTTTTCCTCTTCAGCAACTTCCAACCCCGTGACACCTAAGCCACCTCTCTTCAATACCTTGCTCTATTCCTTGGTGCCTATCATGGGAATTGCAGTGATTGTGCTCTTCTCCTTCTGGATGTACAGACACCACAAGCTGGCCTACCCTCCAGTCCTCGTTCCCACCCAAGTAAGTTGCCACATGATGGTTTGGAGGTTTGGTTTGTTTTCACTGGTAAAACCATGTTCTGAAGAGCAGAGGAGAGAAAGGAGCTCGTGCATCACATGGCCAAAGGTTTCTCTTCTTTTCCTGCTTTAGAGGTGCTAGTGCTTGGCTGCAGGAGCAGAACATTGAGCTTTACTTCAGCAGCCTTATCTCCTTTATTGAATTGCTCTTTGTGTGAGCAACTAAACGTTTTTACAGCTCTGTGTTTGGGAGGAGGGAAAACTAAACACAAAGTTTCAGAGGGCAATGGACAGGGGTGGGAAGTTTGTGCTCCCACGTAGTGAAAAGGACCATTTGTCTCCCAGGTTGCACAGACCTGTGCTCAGGGACTTCTGGCTGAGCTTTGTGTAGGGTTTAGCTCTAAAACAGAAGTGAAGGAGAGATGTGAATTCATCATGGCAAGTTGCAGTGACAGAAAATAGCAACTAGAAGCTTGGCAAATGTTAGAAGATCCAGGGCTTGGTTCAAGGAAAGGTAAAGAAACTCTTCAGTTGCAGCTCAGGGCTTAGCTCAGCTCACAGCCTTATCTTTTCCTCTGCCTTGTTTATATATTTTGCCTTTAAATGTTTCAGTTTTAACAGTGTTTGTGTTTTCCTCTGAAAATATTACGAGATTGTGGTCTCCAGATGGGAAACGTTGCATCCAAACAAACCTCCTTTGGCTGCCTGTGCCTAGTTCCTGCTGTTGTCAGGCTCCAGCTGATTCTGGAGGGGTAGCTGATGCTCATATTGAGTTCCTCTTCCTTCAGGTCTGCCCAGAGATTTAGCTGAGGTGAGAAGGACTTGATGGAAAGAGTTGAGACAGCAAATTGTTCAGATCCAAGTAGGAAAGGTGAACAAAACTGTGGCAGAGGAGAAACAACTTGCCCAGGGTCCCTCAACACTTGGGGCTTTCTTCCAGCAGGAATTGAACTTCAGCTCCTACCTCAGTGTGGTGGCCACTCATACACTGGTTAAATCCTTTTTAATTGTGGTTAAATTAAATGAAAACCCTAGTTATTTGGGGTGGGACTGTATTTCAAAAGGATTTCCAGATATTCACTCATGCTGCCAGCTTCTGTGATATTTTCAATGTCACTCCTTGGCTTCAGGGTGTTGCAGGAAGCAGGATTGCCTTTGCTTGATCAAATTGGGTTGGTTTCAGTTTCATAGTAATAGATAAAAAAGAAAAATTTAGGGGGAGGCAGCGGGCATATGTTCATGCCAAATGAAAAGAACATAATTTAGAGGGAAAAAGTATGTTTCCTGTCCTTGCAGAAAGTATTGCAGATCCTCAAACTTCATGCAATCTGTTAGCATAATTATTTCATCCATCTCCATTTTTTTTTTTTTCCTATGTGTTTGGGACTTCAACCTAGTAGTCTTCACTCAGAGATCACACTCATATCTGCTGGCTGTGGGAAGAATTTCAGCATGTGGTTTCCTCTCTAGGCTTCAAGGAATTAAATGAGTGATGGAAAAGCAAGCAAATGCTAAATATGTGCAAGGGAGCAACAAAGCAACACCTTGAGTTCTTTTATTCTTCCTCCTTTTCTGTTGCAGCTCCTTTCTTGCATGGTTTATGTTGGGTGCAGGAGTGGACACGTCATAAATTTTTAATAAATAGGGTAATAACCTGTTTTGTTAATGCTCAGATGGTATCTGTTGGGATAAGTATATGTTGGCTCTGGAGCTGGTGATGGTGTAATAACCCTTTCTTATCTTGTGGTGAATAGGCATGAAGGGCTGATGTGGAAAGTCAGGAAAAGCTGCTTCTGCCTGAAAAACCAAATGAAATTTTTATGGAAATAAGAATATAAATATTCTCCCATATGCAGCAGAGCAGTGTTTCCTAGCTGAGATTGGGTTGGAGCTGATTTGAACAGGAGGCAGGGGAAGCAGGAAGAGAGGGGAAAGGGACTGGTAATTTTACAGCCACAGAACAAACATTTAAATATTTATGCAATTAATGCATGTAATATTATATGGAATAATTAGGGCACGACTGGAGTTTGTGGGCAAATGGGTTCTTCTCTAAACCTTTTCTGTAGGGGATGGGTAGGAGATACTCAGCAGAAAACAAGGATTTTTTTTGGATGAGATCAAGGGGATTTGGTTTTACTCTGTTTATTCCTGGAAGGTGATGGGAGTACGTGGTGCAGTAAATTTTTTCTCAGTTAAAATTAGAGGAGAGATGAGGAATAAGATCAAAATGAGGAAACACTGAATAATGAGACATTCTGGAAGAATTTGGAGCAGGGAGAAGTAAATAAAAAAAACAAACCAAGAGCAGAAGGGGAAGGAAAAGGAAACAGCAACTGTGGGAGAAACATTTGAACCTGTAGTGAAGTGCAAACACCTGAGAAGATGCAGACAGTGAATTCCTTTTGAAATGCACACTGCTTCAGTGTCCCTGCACCTCTCAGAGAGGCTGTGCTGAGCTCAGGGCACTCTCCTTGGAACAGACAACACTCCAGGGAGCAGAAGCAGGTGAGCTGCTGGGTTTTAGACTGGAAAGCAATACTAGAATGAACCTCAGGAGCAAACTAAGCTTCCTTTCTGTCAGGGATTTGGCTGGAGGGCTTGGAGGGGAGGGGACTGACCCAGTGCAGCAGCTGCCTGCCCAGAGGGGCCTCTGCCAGCCTGGGGTCCTGGCCTTGCTCCTGCTGCTTCCATCAGTCCTGGCTTCTGTGCTGCTTTGTCTCCTGCTTGGCTGTGAGCTGTGCTCCTCAGTTGATTGTGTGGGGTGCTAGCTGCTCAAAGCTGTCAAATGTTCCCAAAGCTGTCACTGTTTCAACTCTTTAATGAGTTATTAAGCAACTCGAGTTGGCTAAATACATATGTGTATATGTAAAATGGTTTGAAAGAACAAGCAAATCTTATTTATATTGGATTTAATGGTGCAGCAAACGACTGATCAAACCAAGCAAAAAGATGCCTTAGTGTTTTCAATATTTGGTGTCTTGTGTTTTTATATAGAAAGAGTTACTCTCACCCCATTAATTTTCACTCCAGGTACACTGCAAATCAAACACTCCTGTCTTGTTCCCTCCCAAATGAGCTGGAGCTGAGCTCCCCCCCCTCAGATCCTTGGTAGATCTGGAGTGTGGATGGCAAGGAGTTGATCTGTTTTGCTCATTTCACTTTTACATCTCTTGAGCTGGGGCCAGAATTGTCAGTCAGTGCTAATTCCAAGGGTGGTGTTAGCACCCTGTCAGCTGATGGATGGGACCATAACCTATTTTATGGCATAACTGCCACAAGCAACACTTGGGGGGGTTTATCAGCTGGAACTGTGGCTCCCAGCATTTTCCAGCCCTCCTGTGCACACACTCTGACCTCTTGTACTTGCTGCTGAGTTGCCTGAGTTAGGAACATCTCACTGGGTCACACAGTTGCTTTTTTCTGGTGCTGTTTTTCCAGAGTCATATGTTGAGAGGGTTGAAAAAAACCCCTTTTCAGTTTCACATCATGGTGTTTTTCTTCATAACCTATTTTGGGGCTTTATTTTAAAGTTTGAAATCACTTCGGGGTGATGCTTCGTGGGTTTCAGCTCCAATTAATTGCTAATAGGGAGAATGTTGTGATTGGCTTTGAAAATATCCTTATTTATTGATTATTCTCTAAATTAACTTTTAGCACCTCACCTACCTGCTGCACTTGAAGTTTCAGGGCTGATCTTTGTCCCACCAGAAAAATCACTGTTGGCTGTGGAATAAGAATGAAAAAAACACATCAAGTGTTCATTTTTTCCTCCTTTTTTATTCTCCAGCCTCATTTGTTGTTATTATAGATATTTTAATAGAAATATTACAACACTTAAAAAATGAAGAATAAGGAAGGGAGAGGAAGAGAGCAACAAAGAAAAGCTGGAGCTCAGAAAGGGGGGAATCAAAACATCCAGAGCTTGTGTCTTGGTAGTGTCACAACTGTGTGTATTTTTTATTTGAGGTTTTTGGTTGGTTGGTTGGTTTGGGGGACTTCTGTGTGTTGTTTTTTTTTTAATTTCAAGTGGTTAGAAAATACAAATCCAAACATAGGACCTCTTATCCTAAACAGCAGCCTAAAGAAAACTATATAATTAAAATACCATTTAAAATCAGGATTTTAAGTGTATTTCTCTAGTGAACTTCAATTTACTTTGTGCTTTTGCACTGATTCAGGCAGAGAATTATCTTATAAATGACATTTTCACTACTCTGCCTTTGGACTCTGCTTTTCAAATCAGGAGGTGTATTATGTGCACAAAATAGATGACAAAAGCTTTTTACAGGCACAGGAAGGAGCTTGCTGGCCCCGTGCTCTGTAGCATCCTAACAGCATCAAGACCAAGGGTGAAGAAAAGGAGAATTGCTGGTTTGTGGCACATAAATACTGCAGGGCTTTGGATTTCATGCTTTTGGATCTGAGGAGAAATAAAACAACCAAGGCAAAGGGACAGGAGCAGAGGCTGGAAACTCATTTGTTGGAAGCACCAACAAATATATATATTTAATTATGTATACTTATTTTTTAATTTTTATTTTTATCGTTATGTATTTTTATTTTTTATATATTAATTTTTATATTTTTGNTTTTATATCTTTATTTTTATTCTTAAAAATTTATTTTATATATATTTTTATATATATTTATATATTTTTTTAATATATATGGTGTTTTGAAGCTCACACCTCCAGCATGCCAGATCTACCCATGCAGTTGAGTAGCACAGATCCAATATCTGACCTCCTACTTGCTTCCAAGGTTTATTTGTAATTGAGAGAAGAATTTCTTTCCCCAGCTAGCAGGGAGCTGCAGGGAGTGGCTGAGAAAGGCATCACTGCCCTCTCCTGTATGCCTGTGGCACAGCAAGACATGAGTTTGAGTAACTTCTGCCTTCAGATTCTGTGCTGTAGTAACCTGTTTGTACACCTATAGTAGATCAATCTGGGCTTAATTAGGTCAGTTCAGATTATGGTCTTTATAATAATCTCTCTTCTTTCCCATTTTTCTTTGCTAACAATTATTTTACTTGAAATTATCTGTTGTTACTTCAAGAAAGTATTGGTTAGCTCAAGAAAACATTGGTATCCCAATGAATATTTTCGTTGTTAATTCACAAAGAACTGATTTTTCTCTCTTAAAAGCTGTTTTTCATCCCATTCTGGTATCAACAGTAATTTCTTTTGCCTGTGTTTTCTCCCCTCTCTCCAAGCACGCCTTTCATATCATGATTGAGGTAAGCTGCACTGATGTTTCTTCATGGGTGTGGAGCTTTCTGTGGCATTCTTTTCACCACTGCAGTGGAGTGGGATGCCTGCAGGGGTTGATCCTGATGCCCAGACACACTCTGTGGCTCTCCATCCACACAGGAGCTGCTTTGCACCCTGGGTGTGAGCAAGAGAATAAACTCAAATTTATTCTATTTATTTTAAATAGAATTTATTTTATTTATTAAAACTTTCACCACCTGGTGCTGTCCTGTTTGCAGGATTTTTGTGAGGATAGTCTTGTCTCTAATTCTAATTCTGACCACTTTATTTTCTTATTATTAATTTGTGGAATTAGGTGAAAGTTGCTTTTAATTGCTCCAACTTTGTCTATGAAACCGGTTCTTGGTGCTCAACAGAAACAAGAAGGGGATTCTTTCTTCCTGGCCTTAAACTACTCAAACCTTGTGCTGGACACAGAAGCTCTTGTCTCCATTCTCACAGTTGTAAAGTCTACTTAAAACCACAGTTGTTCCCAAAAAAAGGTGTCTTTAACATGCACAAGATTTTTCTGCTGCTAACTGAAGTGCTCAAATACTTCACTGCTGAGGGCTCTCCCTTGTGGTAGCAGCAGCTACTCGAGCTCTCATTCTTTCTTTTTAAACCAGCATTGCAGTTGTGACTGCAGAAAAAACCAGAGAAGCCAAGTGTGTGTTTTGGAGGCTTTTTGGAACAGTAAACTTCATTCTTTTTGTCACTGTGTTCTGCTGAGTGGGTATCATTTCCAAGCAGCACCTACTTTTCATTCCCACCTTTCTTTCATGTGTAATATTGAGGCTTGAGGTAGGATTCTGTGGGCTCCAGACCTGCAGCAGCAGCTGCTCACCCTCTCCTGCCTGGTGGAGCAGTGTGCCCCACACTGGCACTGCTGCTGTTGGCATCTCAAAACCCTGTGTTCTCTGGACTGAGGAGCATCATGGAGTTTAAACCAATTTAGTTTGGTGGCTGTGACAGGGAATATCCCAGAATCCCAGCATGGTGGGGGCTGGAAGGGACCTCTGGGGATCATCTGGTGCCACCCCCACTGGTAAAGCAGGGTCACCCAGAGCAGGGCCCAGCATCACCCCCAGGAGGGGTTGGAATCTCTGCAGAGGAGACTCCACAACCTCTCTGGGCAGCCTGGGCCAGGCTCCAGCAAGTTTTTCTTCCTGCACAGATGGAACCTCCTGTGCAGGCAGCACTGACCAGCATGCCTACTGGTTTGTGACCTTACAACCCCAGTAAGCAGTGGAGCTGTGCTGGTATCAGCTCCCTGGCTGGGCAGAGCTGCAGGGACAAACAAAGGGCTTCAGCAGGTCACCTGTGTCAGTCAAACCACTGTGCCAAAGGTGCTCATTTGCACTCTTAAATCTTGATTATTCCTTCATTTCTGCTGTGCTTTTACTCCTGGTCAGCCAGGTTCATCCTGTAACTGTTGTGATGCTGTTGCTTGCACATTCATTCCCAGCATGTTCCAGCACCTCACTGTCATGCAGAAAAGGGGGTTGTTTCTGATTTTTCTGGGGGGGAATTGGTTTCAAGGGAGGCTGGGAACACAAAAACTTGCAGTTTCCAAGCCTTTCTTTTCTAGTGCTGTCATCACAGAACCTACAAGAGCAAACTGAATGACTGGTTTGAATTTGTTTCCAGGATCCTGGGCCACCACCCCCTTCACCACTGATGGGCTTGAAGCCCCTGCAGCTGCTGGAGATCAAAGCCAGGGGAAGGTTTGGCTGTGTCTGGAAAGCTCAACTACTCAACGAGTATGTGGCAGTCAAAATATTCCCTATCCAGGTAAGCAGAGGTTCTCAGTGCTCCTTGTAGCAGAGCCATGTTACACCCATTTTCCAGCCCCAGAAAAAGGGTTTTATTTTAGAGACATTTCATTGTCTAGCTAGAAATGCCCTGAGCTGAAAAAAGTACAAGTAGAATTTGGAGTTAAAATAAGTGTTTTAATGCAGCAAACATATTATTGGAACATAAGCTCTGCAATTTGTAGGTTTCTAGTCCTAAAAATACATACTTGGCATCAGTAAATGTAAGCAGCTGCCACACATCTCTCAATTAGCTGAGAAGAATATGTTCATCTCTTTAAAAATTAAATTATCCTTAGAAGGAAAGTCCTGCAATGCAAACTGAGGAGCTAAAATATGCCTCAGTGGAGTGAAATAATATTTACTTCCCAGCAAGTGCCCTCTGAAAGCCATGCCTTAGAACTCATGGTTTTCAGATGGAGTCTAGTTAAAGATTACAAAGCAGGCACCCAGTGCTATTAGGATTTTAGATTAATTAGCAGCACTGGCTGCTACTCCAGGCAAAGCAAGGTGCTGAGTTCTGTGATGATTAACCCAGTGTTGCCTTGCTGAATAAACACATCTGCAGCTTCTTTCTCTTGGAGGAGAAATGGCATGTTTTAGGCTGCTTGCAGCCATCAGGATCAAATCAGGGGCTTTGCTCATTAGCCTTAATTAAGGAAACCCCATTTCTGATTCTTTATGGGGTTCCTGGAGATAAAGAAAACAGAGATGTTCAGTGTTTCTCTCCCACACTACTCCTCATTTTCTTTAGGTAGTAAATCCTAAAAAGGGGGAAAACCCCTCTGTAGCAATTTCAACCTCTCATTTACAACTGCCCAGTAAATTCTGGCTGGAAAGCTGTGCTGGGGCAAAACCCTGCTGTCACTCTGGTGGCATTAAGGTGCTTTGTGCTCTCTCTTGAAGGACAAGCAGTCGTGGCAGAACGAGTATGAGATCTACAGCCTGCCTGGCATGAAGCACGACAACATCCTGCAGTTCATCGGCGCCGAGAAGCGCGGCACCAGCATCGACGTGGACCTCTGGCTCATCACAGCCTTCCACGAGAAGGTCTGTGCCCTTCCCAGCCTGCTCCCCGTGCCCCATGGCTGCTGCAGGGGAGAAAACAGCCTTGAGGTTGTCAAACAGGACAGAGGCAGAGAAAAAATACAGTCTGGTTTCGTTGTGGTGTGCTCTTGGCTCGTTGAGTGTCAGTTTCTTTCCAGCCAGCTGAGGGATTTTCACGAGTCTTCACAGAGCTGGTTCAGAAAACAAACTGCAATCCATTCTTTTCACTGCCCTCCATCTAAACCTGCCTAAATGAACTCCATCTTGCAGAGGTTGTGTTGTTTTGTTTCATGTTAATCACCATTAGTGGATTTGAGGCTGGAAGAATGAGGTTCTACGTAGCAGTGCTGTTGTGATCCCAGCAATAAGTGTAATTTACAATATATTCACTGCTTTATCCACTTAGATAATTTATTTAAATTCACATAACTGTCACAGAGATGTAAATACAAAGAGAGGAAAAAAAAATAAACCCCCAAACACCTTGATCTGAAGGTGAGAGGCTTCAGGAAGGTGTTACCTGTATCAGATGAAGATGCCAGTGTATCAAGGCCATAGATTCACAGATATTAGGGGTTGGAAGGGACCTAGAAGATCATCTAGTCCAACCCCCCATGTCAGATCTGTTTCTAGAATGGAATGTTTTATTCTTCATTCTGGCATTTTTGTCCTATTTCTGCCTCTGCTTTAATAGTTTAGAAGACTAAAATTAGCCAGCTGTTTAAAATGTTTGGCAGATCTCCACAGCCAAGTTGATAATACCAAACTCATTTGATATTCTGAAGGGCTGTTGCCTTTTCTGTTTGGTTTTGGAATTGTTTATTTTTGTTGTTGAAGAGTTTTAATTTTGTTACTGTGAGAGAGCATCTGAGATTATTCTAATTGATGGGGAAAAAAAAACACATTTAAAAAAAATCATCTTTTTATAGCAGTTCCTTGTTCATTTTTCCCTTTCATGTTGGCTTTTCACACAGCAGCATGTGACACTTTGGCATCTCACAAACTGGGTGATCTGTAAAGCCCTGGAAATGAGTGTATAGAGTGTGCTGGGGGAGTGAGTCTGACAAGAGCTTTATGTTCAACAGCTTCTCCCTCACATTATATTTATTCAGAGTGTCTTTCACTCAGACTGTGGGCTCAGAGAATGGCAGAATAGCAGCTTTTTATTGTGTGTTTAATGATGGAGACCACCTAGAAGTTTCCTTCCTGGGTAGATGAGAATGAAATGGATCTTTTTATTGCTTTGCTTTGTGTTTTCAGGGTTCATTAACAGACTTTCTCAAGGCCAACGTGGTCTCTTGGAATGAACTGTGCCACATTGCTCAAACTATGGCCAGAGGCTTGGCTTATCTTCACGAGGATATCCCAGGGCTCAAAGATGGACACAAACCTGCCATCTCACACAGGTACAGTACATGCAAAACATTTTCGAGTCATGATTTCAATTGGAGCTAAAAGCTAGGAAATATGAATAAAAGTATTCAAATTCCATCCATTCCTAATTATTGAGAGAGTCAAATGGCTGGCAGGGAGGAGAGGTGTGCACAGGACAGATGGGAATCCCTGGATCAAGGCCATTAGCTTGTGTTTCTGGAGGAAATGATGCTTCTCCTCGTTAGAAACAACCCAGATTCATTTCTCCAAGTGTTTTGTTGCCTGTTATTTAAACAAACAAGGTGCAGTTGTCATTCAAGTTCCCAGTAACTACATTTTTATTCTGATTCTGTGCTTAGAAAGCTGTGGGTATTTTAGCTCCAACTGCAGCCTCATATTTCCATAAGAACAAAGGTGTACAAATTACTTTTAGGATCTAATATTATTATTATTTGGTTTAAATGGTCTACTTCTCTATATAATTTTCTTGCCTTTCATAGAATTCTTTGTTATTTTTTCCTTGGAATTTTATGCTATCTCTCATATTCTCTTTCTTATCTTGAAAGGGACATCAAAAGCAAGAACGTGCTGCTGAAAAATAATCTGACAGCTTGTATTGCTGATTTTGGTTTAGCTTTAAAGTTTGAGGCTGGCAAGTCTGCAGGGGATACCCATGGACAGGTAAACACCCATTTCTTCCCCTCCCTCCCTGCCTGGCAGTTGAGCTGTTACCATGGTGGTTTGGGTAGTGGAGGAGATCTTGTTCAGACATCATGTCACTCCTGATGGACTCCCAGCACACCATTTCCTCACTGGCTGTGCTCACACACAGCAGATTGCCCTAAATCCTCATTTAATAGCCACTTGTGCAAGTTGTTTGGTGTAACTTTTGCACTTGGGCAGCTTGTTTTCACTCTGGTGATTTTATCCCTGCTGCTGCCACGTGGAGAAACCTGAGCATGGTTTACATCCTTATGATAGAAGAACAATCAGAGCTTTTCTGGGATCTGGAAGAAAATCAGAGCCTGGTTTGGGTTGGGAGGGGCTTTTCAAGGTCATCTTGAAAAGTGAGCAGGGACATCTTTGGAGAAATAAGGAACAGCAGTGGAAAAAACATGGAATTGTTATGCAAATGTGTTATTTAAAACATATTCATTCAGATTTTGCTGCTTTGGAAGTATCCTTTATAGAATATATACACTCTATGCAGTTGTTCTTAACTCTCTTTGCCTACTGCTGGCTCCAAGAACACACAAACCATGGGAGTTTTAGTGCTAAAGAAGGATAACCATGATGCAAGCACAGTTCTAGCCCAGCTAGGGCAGTAACTGTGGTCTTACTGATTCCTACATGTTCCAACTGCTCTGCTTTCCTGTCTTGAAGGTTGGCACACGAAGATACATGGCTCCTGAGGTACTAGAAGGTGCTATAAACTTCCAAAGGGATGCCTTTTTGAGGATAGACATGTATGCCATGGGATTGGTCCTCTGGGAACTGGCCTCACGCTGCACTGCCTCCGATGGTAAGAGGGCTCTGGGCCATGCAGGTGTCCCCTGCTGCTTCTGAGGGGTGTGGAAAGCAAGAAATTGGGAGGCAGATCACATGTGCATCATGGAATGTCTTCAGGTTGGGAGGTAGCTTTGTAGGGAAATGAAAGAAACAACATTTTGGAGTCCCCTCAATTTCATCTATTGGTATTTGGTGTCCCAGGTAAAAGTTTTCTGATCTGGGCGGTTTCCAGCTGCTCTTCTCCATGTCTGAAAACTTAATTTATAATCCTAATTTATAACCTGCCACAGGATGAGCTTCTACTGGCCACAGTCTGAACTGCGTCATCACACATTCTGCTTGTGCACTGCATTTTGAAGGCACCAGTCTTTCGAGCAAAATTGGTGGTTTAATTTCTGTTTTGTTGGGTTTTTTTTCCCACAGGCCCAGTAGATGAGTACATGTTGCCATTTGAAGAAGAAATTGGCCAGCATCCCTCCCTTGAAGACATGCAGGAGGTTGTAGTCCACAAAAAGAAGAGGCCTGTTCTAAGAGAGTGTTGGCAAAAACATTCTGTGAGTACTCCTTGCACAACCAGTATCTTCAGAGTGTCCTCCTGCTTTCAGTTCAGGTGGTGGTGGTGGTGGTGTGTGGTGTGGCTGTAATAATGGTCTTCAGGAATAATTTAATTTTTCTTTTAATAAGAATTAAATGGAGTGTGAAGCAAGATGTTGAATTGTAAAATAGCCTTATATAGAGTGATTGGAAAGCTTCACCTTCGTGGTGAAGGAAGAGCCTCTTTCTAAATCTCCAGGAGAGTTACTTCTGAATTCAGATGTTAAGAATCTATTTAAGTTTTGATTTTCTCCAGGAGTGCTAGGAACTGAAGAGGGGAGCCTGGGTAAGCAGTGTCATGTCTGGGCTCAGTGATGGAGGGATTGCTTGTTGTGCTGGTGACACCACTGCTTATTCCTGCCTCTGCTTTGGTTTGGTTTGGCTCAAAAAAAAAAAAAGGGTTGTTAGAAACAATAGACAACACTGTCTGCAGGAAAAATGAGTGTGTGTTACCATCTGCTCCCTGGAATTAGCATATTGCTCTATTAGCTCAGGGCTACTTGGGAGGGAAGTTAACTGCTGTCACACACACATCCCCTTTTGTACTCTCCTTTGGCTTTTCACTGCTGTTCCATGTGGTCACTGGAGAGCTCAGCCTCTTCTGGTGGGAGATCTTTCAAACATCACCATGACTTGACCAGCAGAATGTGCTGACAAGGTTGTGGTCACTGATGTGTGGCTTGTTTTTGCACTGTTAAAATAAGAGCAAACAGCCTCAGGTTCCCCCAGGGGGGGCTGAGGTTGGAGCTGAGGAACAATTTCTTCCCCTCCAGGGCTGTCCCACACTGCCCAGGGCAGGGCTGGAGTCCCTGTGACCCCTGGAGGGGTGTCCAAGCCGCCAGAGCAGGGTGCTCAGAGCCCCCCAACCCTCCCCTGGGATGATGCCAGGGCTGGAGCAGCCACCAGCTCTGTGCACCCCGAGGCTCTGAGCACCCTGGCAGTGCAGGAGCTGCAGGGTGTAGAGCCAGGCTGTGTTGTCCCCCAGGGCATGGCCATGCTGTGCGAGACCATCGAGGAGTGCTGGGATCACGACGCGGAGGCGCGGCTGTCGGCCGGCTGCGTGGAGGAGAGAATCATCCAGATGCAAAAACTCACCAACATCATCACCACGGAGGACATCGTGACTGTGGTCACCATGGTGACAAACGTTGACTTTCCTCCCAAAGAATCCAGCCTATGATGGTTGAGGCGGGACCCCCTTCGCTGGAGCTGCTGCCCGGGGCTGCCCCCGCTGGAAGCCGCGGTGAGTCTCTGGAGCACCACCTGGAGGTCTGTGTCCTCTCCTTCCCTCCGGGACACTTGGCCGGCGTTCCCTGCTGGCACCCGAAGGACACGTGTCCGAGCAGGAGGTGATGCTGTCCAGGAACTGAAATGAAGGCTGTGGACCTGTTGGTGGCTAATCAAAGTGTTTTAAAAACTGACAACCAGATTTCTTAATTCCCGTCAGAAGAGACTAATTCTTTAAATGAACTACTGTTATTTTTTTTAAATCAAAACATTTCATTTCAGATTTAAAAAAAAGCAAGAAAGAAAAGAAAAAAAAAAAAGGGTAACTCGTTTTTATTGCATTTGCTGTCGTTTATATATAAAACCAACGAAAAAGACTATTATTGTAATGCCAATATGACACAGCTTGTGAATGTTTAGTGTGCTGCTGTTCAGTGTACATAAACAAAAGTAATCGAGTGGGATAGAGCAAAGAGGCTTCCAAGTATTACTGAACCTCCCTCAACAAGGTATACCTCAGTTCCACCTCCCAGTGATCAGAGCTGACAACACTAATCCATTGGAAGAATCAAATGGCTCCGTGGTCTGTAAATGATGTATTTCCAGTTCACTGTGTTATTTAAAAAGGGTAAGCTACGCTTCATGCCAACAGTAAATGGCCATTCCTAAAGCAGTGTTTTTAGCCTTTTCTTGTACTAGCTTGTTGTGTATAAAAAGAAAAACCAACAAAAAAAAACCCCGACGAAAAAAAGTGCTGTTTATTGAAACAAAAATCCCTTTTTTTTTTTTTTTTTTTAGTTGAAAGCTTTTCTCTTACCTCCGTTTCCCAGAGTATCTCCTACGTATATTTAACTGAATACTATTTAGGTTTGCTGTGTCTGAGGAAGATTTGAAAACTTAAGCATGATTTTTTTTTTTTCT
>VYZU01032467.1:0-18906 GCA_013401355.1 Ceyx cyanopectus | reverse complement strand
CTTCTTTTTCAAGAAATATTTTCAGTAAATACCTTAAAATAAAAGACAGTGCCATAAAAAAAAAAACACAAAAACAAACAAACCCAAACAAACAACAAAACAAAACTATCATGCAGTCAAACAATGGAAAACAAAGAGCTTCATGAAAAGTTGTGAAAAAGAAATTGTTCATTAGCAGAAAATGTTAATATATTATAATCTCTAAGGAATACCTTTGTAAAGTCACTGCAGTGATGACAGCCTCTACAGGACTGCCATTGTGTACATGAACACCCTGGTGTCATTCATTTGCCAAGGAGCATGTAGAGGGGTTTTATTTATTATTTTCTATCCAAGGTAACACTCCCCACCAAAAGAAAACAGAATCATAGAATTATAATGGTTGGAAAGGACCTCTAGGGTCATCAAGTCCAACCTTCATCTTAACATCTTTTTAACCACTAGACCACAGCTTCAAGTTCTAGGTCTACTTGTTTTTTAAATGTTTAGATGCTCTTCCTTCAGGTAGCTGATGTGGCTGACCCAAAATGCTGTTGACATGATTAATGACAAAATAGGTATGTCAGGACACCCAAGATGCACTCCGGTCCCTGACAGTTCCTGCCTGAAAGTCTGTATTTCCCTCAGGCCTGTGTGTCTGCTTCCCCCCCTTTGTGGGGTTGGGCTGTTGACAGAGGATAAATCTGGACACAGGAATTGGAATCTGGTCCTATGTTCTAATAGTTTGGACAAAATTGAGTAATATAATAAAAGGAATCATTATTCTGGCAACTTGGGAAAAGATTCAGATTTGTACAGATACTATTCAGATAATCTCAATTTGCGGTTTCAAAGAACATGGAATTTTTTCACAAATGATCCAGATAAGAAAAAAAAAAAGAAAATTGGTTATATATAACACTGATTATTTTTGTTAATGACATCATTTTCCATTGTTTTCATTTGGCCCATATTTCTTTCAAGGTTCTTATTAACTATCAGTTAATAATGCTGTCTGTAATGGTGTGCACCAGATAGATTCCCATCTGTCTACCTTGAATACCATCAGGCATTTCAAGTTCCTAAAGCTACCAGATGACTAAAGAAAACAAAACAAAACAAAAATGTAAGTGTTCTCTATTACATTGATGTTGGAGATCTTATGCCATGCTCTTTGCTCTCTTTTTTTTCTTTAAAAACCTAATTGTGTTGATAATGCAGCGTGAAAGGCTGATAAGCATTCTTGCAGTTTTGTTCTTCAATCCTTATTCTGGTTTAGAGGGGATGTCCTTCATGCCCTTAGCAGCAAGCTTGACCTTCTGTCTGATTCCCGTAGATGTATTTCATGTAACTTTCTCAAGTGTTATACACTACCCTTCTAGTTATGTTTTGTGGGAAACAAGATCATACTTGTCAATTTATTTTTTTCTTCCATCACAAAGAAGTGGCAAAAGAAAGCACAGTTAATTGCATAAGAGGCCAATTCAGGACAAGTGCCATGTTTTCCCATCACATCCCATCACACAAGGTTGCCATTTCTCCACTTTTAAAATGTCTATCCCTTGCTGCTAACACACAAAATTGAACACTGCCTGTGGCATTTACTGTACCTTCATCTGCTGGATTAAATGTTGTCTCAGCTGCTCTATTCTACTCCTCGGGGACTAAAACCGTTACCATTCAGAATCCTCTGAGCAGCAGAAGCAGCAGAACACTAGTGTCTCACCCAAACTAACATCATAAAAGTGATAGCTCACTATGATACTAGCCTATTCACCTTTTTACACATTCTTTTTTTGTGTTATCCTTACAGTTTATAGCCTTCTTGGTATCAAGTGTGGACCTGAAGGATTAATCACACTCTTACAATGCCTGCCCACATTTTATTAGAAGTGAGGCAGGACCCAGCACTGCTTCTGGGCAGAGCTGTGTGAAGGATGAAAATTTTATTTCACATAGGTTGATCAGATATAAAGCCTGAGAAGTCAGGGCAATGGCTCAATGATCCAGGAAATGTTTCCAGTTCCTTCAGGTTTCTTTTCATCTTACAGTACTACTCTGGAGATTTCAAAGTCTGACTTCAATCAAAGTCAGAATGGAAAGCAACAAATTTCCAAGTTGTCCATTGAGAACGAAAATCCTTTTAAGTGTTTTAGTTGAAACTGTTTCTTGTGCAATTTGATGAAAGAATCATTTGGGAAATTGGCTTTGTCCATCTTTCAGTTCCCTCCCTGATTCCATCCCCAAGTAATTCTGAGAAAACTGACTGGATCTCATCCTCTTTGAGACAAAGAAGCTTACTCCCACAGTATTCACAGTTGGGCTTAAATTTCCATAGGAGTTTTGCAAATATATAGGTGCAGAAAATTAATCTTTAACCAAATACCCCAAACTGCAGTGAAATTGGGAAGAATGTTGAAACTGTGTAGTTTGGATTCCTCTCAGGTCGTGACAAATCAAAATACAAAGAAAAAAAAAAAGCTACTTACAACCTCTATAACATCACCTTATTTCCCCTGACAGTTTTTCAAGAGTAAAGTTTTTATGAAAGAATGTAAAGAATGCCGCTTGTAAAACACTAAAACTTGATTTGTTTCTTTAAGATATTTCTTTTCTATTTACAAATCTCAAAGCAATGCATATATTTACGTCAGTATTTCACATCTCATCATTAGATGCATTAAAAAGGCTGCCAGTTTGTCTCTCATAGCAACGTCTTGGACACCTTCCAAAATAACAAAAACTTTAAAATATTTTAAGTATATAAAGATTTACTGAGCTGTGTCCTTCAACCAAAAAAAAGCAGGTGTTCTCATTTTTTGAAGACACCTTCTAGTTTTGGTGGCAGATGAAAACTTAGGAAATATTAACTACCATGAAATGAGAGAATGAAGCACTGTTGACCTGATGATCTCCAAGGTCTCTTCCAACCAAAATTATTCTAAGATTCTAACACAAGTGTTCTTTTTTTTTAAAGTTAAACATGTTCTCCTTACTCTATATGCAACAGGAGTTACCTTTTTTTAGGTAGCCACCTATTTCTGAACAATAAACAGTTCAAAAGAAAATGCAAAGCAACCAGAAAATTCTGCATATAGTTATTTCAACTTAACTTACAACTTCTGAACTTCATTAAACTTCAATTAACTTTTCAAAATTATCATCTGTCTTTTATCTTACTAATTTCAGCCATAACCTAAAGCAAGAACAAACCCACGAGGGAAGCTATGCTGATCGTGGAGAGCACTGGAAACTTTACCAAAAAAAAATAAAATATCTGTACTCATGACACTTCAATACTTTCAGAACCACAAACCTTGACAAGAACTTCATAAACCCCTGAAAAATTTGTAACTAATGAAAATAACACAGGTAGACCTTCAGGAACAGAAGCCACCAAAGCATGTTAACTAACTTTTACCTCTCCCCATATGATACCTACTGATTCATGTGATGAGAATCAATCTACACCTTCGCAGGGGAGTTTGTATCCTGGCGCTGTTTGATGGAAAGATTTCAAGCACATTAGTATTTACATTCCAGGCTTGGGAAATAAATTCTTACACCTTTTTTTGGCTAAGGGATCCACACTGAGGTGTTGGAAGTATTCTTTTCTCACGGCCTTGGGAATATCTAGACCATCACTGGTTATACTCTGTGTGCTCAGGTGTACCTCAGGCACTGCTGAGGGTGAGTCAACGGATCCATCTTTTTGAAGGAGCAGTACACAGGTACACCTGACAGCCCCCTAAAGAAATGGAGCTAAATGAGGCTCTAACCAGCCTCACAGTGTAGATTTATAGTTGTTTTGTTTGTATTTTCTTTTTTTTTTCAAGGCTGATGTGGTTGAAATCAAAAGTACAAGTGGCACATCCTTGCAAACAGTAACTCTTCTTTCTGGAGAGAGCCCTATTATGAGCTCCACAGTCAGTGCACATATGTGATGTCTGCTGTCTACCCTTATGCTCTTCTCAACTTCAAAGCACAGTGCTTGTTTACAAGTTCATCAAACCCTTCCCTGAGGATACAGGTGTCAAGCAATGAAAGGTGACTGCTTAGATGCCAGTGAATTATCTGTTTAGAAGGGAAAGATTTCCAAAGCGGTGAAGAAGAACTGAAGAGATTCTCTTGCTAATTTAAGATAATAATTATGACAGTTCCCCAAAATAATCAGTTTCTAAATTTATTTTTACATTTAAATTTTATTCAAACACTGTTTAGGAATTATTTCCCAAAAGTTTTTGTTGCTCTTTGACATTTTCTCCTCAATTTTTAAGTACCTTGTGTGAAGTATACTTGCTGATTTTCCTCTACTTCTGAACTCCTAATTTTGCTTTTTCTTCTGAGATTCTGTTGAATTTCTTGCACTCCACCATTACCTGTCTCAACTCTCCATTTCTTCTTTACCTTTTTCTCTCCATTCTCAATATGTGATATTTCTCAGATTCTCTCACATTTCTTTCATTTCCTGTACTCCTCTCCCCTCTTAATTTAATATTTCCTTCTGAAGCCAGTCATTCTCCCTTCTTGTCCATTCCTTTTTTTTTTTTCCTCCTGCCAGCTGGAATATGTCTGTTTGTCACTTGCTCTATTATGGAACTGTTCCCACAGTATTTCATGAAAATAACATCAGACTCAGTATTCTTCCAGCAGTTTTCATCTTATTTTTTCAGATTCCGGATAAGTGGGAAGGGTAACAGCAGGAGGAAGGAGTCTGATTCTAATCAAAACCAACTGCTAACCATAAAAGATCTCACCCTCTTTGAAAAAAACTCCTTTTAAGGACTTTGTGAAATCCTTTAACCATCATCACTACATGATCCCTAACACTGATAATCACACCTGTTGATAGCTGTCTGCCAAAATACAATCAAATAAGAAAGTGAGATCTGGAATTGAGGCAATTGAGAATGCCAGAGTAACAGGCTGATCTGCAGCAGGTGCCTTAGTGACTCATGACGGCCACCTGACTGCCAAAAATGTATTGAGATGGTCTCTTTGGTGGAAATATCCTTCCTGCTGACGAAACCAGCTGCCAAAATGCACAACAAAGGAGTAAATATAGTAGACTTCAGGTTACAACTTTTTACTGTTTGAAAAAGTTCAGTAACATAGGAGAAGCTAGCTGCTTAAAACTGAAGTCAAATATCTGACTGCTAATGGATTAGAATTTAGTGGTTTAATAATCCTCAGGTAGTTTGAAATCATATGCATCCTACAACAGCACCTCTCCCCCTTCCTATAGGGCTTCAGGAAAAAACTGCACACAGAACCACACAAAGTGAATTTAGCAGTTCAAGTGACAAAGGTATGGAAGTTGTAAGGATGGATAGAAGGGTAAAAAGAGAAACCAGCCTGGATGTGGTAACATCACAGATGGTTTTAAAAGGGAAAATCCAACTATGTCCTTCTTGAAGAGCTACACAGTGTTTTGCACAATGGGCCTTGAATCTCAGTTATCTCTGGACACTACCACAATGCACTTGGTTAACGGTTCATCATTACCACAGTACATGTTGGGTTCATTTTATAGCTGCCCATATAATTTTGATTCAGTAGAGCATTGGATATAGAAACATTCGAGTTCACTCTAGCCTAAGGATGCAGTGAAACTTAGCCCACAGATCAAAAGTAGCAGCTTGTTGTCTGAAATGGCATCAAACATACCTGTTAGTCAAAAGGCAGTAGAAAGGCAACCCTGGTATTTTGTCTTTTTAAGCATTATCAGCTATGAAGTTGTTGTCAAAGCTCTCTTCAAGTTTTTATGTGTGAATGTCAGTGTTGTATCAGAGCAAACTCTTGAGACAAGCTGACTTCAATAGTGTAGACTTGGTTATGGGTTTGGAAATATGACTTTGTATGCCAGAGCACTTCATCTGGGGATTTCTAGACTGCTTCTGAATAATATCTTGAGTGTGTTTTGGATCAATGCAAATTGCAATCCCTTGGAACATTTAAGTTTATATTATTCATATTTATAGTCCTATTATAATTCTTACTGTTCAAATTGCAACATATCTATAACTCTAAAATCAGGATCTTTTATTACTTCTGAAAAATATGTAAAGTTTCTTTCTGATCATAGGTGTTGAATTAACAGCAACATCAATTAACAAGAACTCCTCTATTTCAGGGTTATCTTTCCTGCAATGAGACAAAGTAATTGCTAGAACATAGCAATGTTGCCCTCTTTTGTCATCACTGTACATCTTTTAGTCAGATTAGGTAATGGAGTACTGGGTTTTCTGCAGGAGCTCTGCATGTAGACAGGTGTAGAACATACAAGATATGGACTAATGATAAAAAGATTTGCAGTACAAACCTGAGAATTTGAATTTATCCTTAGCATCTTTCTGGCACTACAAATTATCAAATGTTGATTATGTCAAATTATTTACAGGTCAATACCTAAGCTTGCTTTTCAGATAAAGCTCAGAAGAAATAATATTTCTATGAAAAGACAGTATAAAATTGCTTTCTTAGAAACTAGGAAAAATGAGAACTAAATTCTGGAAGAGATCTTGTTTTAAAAATGAAATGAGTTTTCCCTCTTATTTGCAATATTTATAAATCTACTTGACAAATAGGTTTTGCTATGCAAATGTTGTTTATTCTTTGTCACTGTCATCTTTCAGTTCCTATCACCATAAGTTAAGCACTTAAGATCAAGCTTTGAAGCTTCTGAACAAATAATATTTTCCACCCTTTAAAATTCAAGACTCCCCACTACTTATTAGTGCTGCTAATATGCTTGTGGCTTTTATTACTTTTTCAGATGGTGCTTGAAAAACATTTGGAAGTGCCTCCTATATTTCACCTATCAAAATTATCATGTATATCTTTGATCAAAAGCACCATTATACAAATAAAAACAGCAGCCTATCAAGTAAACTTAGCACAATGTATCAACATGTAAAGATACAGTAAGTCCTCACCAGAAAAGTAAAATATCTGAGACAGGTTTTATATTCCCCTTTTCTGTTCTTACATAAGCATGCTTAAAATGGGAACCAGATGACTTACTCCTCTGACAGAAAGAATCCTGGACTAACAGAATTGCAAGCTTCCTAAAACCACTTTTTTCCTAATAGACTTCTGTTCCAGCATGCACATTTATCTACAGCAGAGTCCATGCATCTTTGTGGCTGCTATTGTTTGTCTTTTACAGTAAAAAAAAAAAAAAACAACCAAAAAAACCTAAGACTGTGCCACCTTGAAAAATATGCATAACTAGTTGTAAAGTGGGTATAAAAAGCATAAAGTTGTTCTTATTTTTTTTATGGAATCAGTAAGGTGAGTGCTTTGTGCTTGCAGCTTGGGACTGTCCGTTCAAGGGTTTATTACTTTCTGAACTACATTTGCTTGGACAAAGTGAGCACAGTAAACCACGCAAACAAGAATTCTCTGTTCATTGGCAATTCATATTCACTTGCCATCTTTAGAAGAAAGAGATAAAAGGAGCAGAACGGTAGAGAAACAGACCCAGATCCTTTTGATTTTCTATTTTCTCCTGAAACATGTACCAGCAAAAACCTGATTAGAAAGAAAAAAAATAATTCTGCCTAATAGGAGCTGGCAAGGAACATATGGCATGACAAAGACTGTACACATTGAGACATCAGTCAACATGGCAAGAAGCTGAAGCAACATCCACAAATTACAACCTTAATTGCTAAAAATAATTAAACAGATTGGCAGACATTTTAAAAATCACACATGGGCATCCAGTAGCCATGGAAAGTGAGGAGGACTTAGTGATGTAAATAGTTATTCCATTTATCATTTTAAATGTCTTCCCTATTATTTTAAGTATCTTTATTTGAGAATTTTAAAAACATTCAAATTATTTTATGCCGAGATCTAACTGGGTTAGCCTTCTCTAAATGCATGGAGTACTTTTAAATAATTATTTTCTTTCACTATACCTCTACTCATTGCATTTGAATTTTAAATGTTGTTCCTGGTTTTTCATAAATTATAGATATCTGCAAACATGAAAATCATCATAATTTCTAGAAAAAAAAACAAAAACAAAACCAAGTTTTTTGAAAGTAAGGGTAAAATCCAAAGTTATTTCCTTTAACTGTCAGGAAATTAAAACCCCAGAGTTTCTAATTCTTTTTTTTTTCCTAACCCTAGTCTGCTGAAAGCTAGTCTTTAAAGAAATTCTATTAGAATTTCTCCTCAAGTCTTTAATCAGAAAATGGAACACATTTAAGATGAAATAATTTAGTGCTTTTTGTTTGTTTTGTCTAAACAACTGAGTCATAGAGTGTAAGAACTATGGACAATGTTGTGCACAGGGCCTTGAAAAGACAGCAGGATGCTATATATATACTGAGCCTTCAGTAGAGAAATGTTAATTTACTAGAAAGGTAAAAATACCTGAGTCTCAGCTTTCAGTTGCTGAATTAAATGTGAATGTCATTATAAGTGGAAAAAATAGAGTTGCATGACAACAGCAAAATAGAATGTTTGCCTTTTCTTTGCAAAGAAACCCCAACCAAATTGGACTTGTTCATATTCATGACCTCTTTTTCCTCCAACTCTTTATGAATATTCAGTAAACAACTTTTCTTCAAAAGAATATTCATGGTTACCGAAATCTCTGTAAACCAGCGTATGTAAGAGTATTCGCACCAGTATACTAGCATATTGAAAAGCTCTTTTATCATTGGTACAATAAATGCATTAACTGACTAAGAACATTCAGTTCAATTAGAAACAGAAGGAGGATCTCTCTTCTGCTTGGAAAGCTTAGGCCATGCAAGCAGACAGAGGCACTATGCCACATGACTCACAGCAAACATTCTAAGGAATAAATAACGTAAATGAAGTAATCAGCTGTGAGCGCACACATCTTCATTCAACCCATCTCCTGAGCTCTTCCGAGCAGCTCGGTTTAAACGCCACGGCCTGCTCGCAGAGGAATTGGACAGACGTAAGGGCTCGGCTCAGTAGAAAATAGTCGCCCTGCCAGCTCTGCCGTCAAGCCCGGAGCCACGCACGGCAGGTTGAACAGCCCCGCAGCCCCGGCCGCCGCTAGTGGGAGCCGGGAGACCGCGCACGGCCGCCGCCAGCCCGGCGACAGAGGCTCGATGGGAGAGGCGGGAGGAGGCAGCAGCCCCCCCAGCCCCGCTTCCCGCCGCCTCGGGAGCGAGCACTCGCGGCCGTCACTGGTGGAGAGCGGAACACTGTCTGCTGTTTCCTAATTAGAGGGTTATGGCCTGAAAAAAAATCGCAACTGCCTTTTTTAAACCGAGCCAGCGCGCTCTGGTGATTTCTAGATGTTTCTCTTGCTAGCCTCGCTTCGCTGTGAAAGCATCTCAGTGCTCCCGTGTCACAACTTCGGTCTGAGGGACAGCAGCCCTGGTCCGGATCCAGCTCTGTGCTGAGGCTCCGGGTGCTGTCCTTACTGCAGAATTTTGCCCACGATTAATTGAATACTCCATTAACTCTCAGAGTGTTAATAGCCTGACAGCTACAAAGGATACTGAAAGGATATTCAGAATTAAATGAAGTCCTTAGGATGTACAAAAGGTTTTGTTGATTTATACTGGCTCTTGTCCCCACAACTATTACAAGATTTTATGTAGTTGTGGGAAAAAAAAAAAAAAGTGGCTTAAAAGCTTGTATGGCTACAGCCATAGATGCATAAGCACAATTGCTTAATATAAATTTTAATACAATTCCTGTGATAAAATCTGAAATCATAAAAATACAAACCGGCTTCAGTTACCCTGTTCTAATAATGCATTTTAGAAATCAAATCTGTTAAATGCAGCACTTTATTTTAGCATGTTCACGAGAAATATTCCTTTTAACTCATATTCAATTGTTCCCCTCATCAATATATTTGCCAGGAATAAAAATCTGCTTAAAAGCAATAATGAAACTGACTTCTTTCCAATTTTCACATTATGTGGCTAATATAGATGAGGTCTATTATTTTTGTTTGTTGTTGTCTTTTTGGGGGGTTTTGTTGTTTGGGTTTTTTTATTCTATTTTAAATTTCTAAAATGTAAAAGAATGATCACAGCTGGTGATGAATTAGGAAAAAATATTAGAAGGTAAGAAAAAAGTATGAAATATGTGTTGAAATGGATCTGGGTAGATTAGAAAAGAAAGCATGTCACAGTATGATATTTTTTCCAGACGAGACAATTAGCTACTTCTGGTGAGAATACTTTCCCTGGCATACAAAAGGAAGAAATTACACTTACGAAAGAGCAAGAACACAATTAGGATTCAGGAATTAGATACTATATTACCTTGTAGCCCTGAAATGCAGTACTGCTATTGCTGGTATGACACCATAAGCTTTTGCCTGAGGCTTGCCCTGCCTGAACTCTTCCTGACTTGCCTGCAGCTTAATTTTTCCTACAGTGATTTTTTAGCAGACCAGGAGGCTACTGCTATTTTTTAAATTATTTTTTAATTCTTTTTTTTAAGTCTTTCAATGCAGAAACATTGTTCCATACAGAAAACAGAACCTTTCATGCAGACACAACCTGCTTAAGGTACCAAACTTATGACCCAGAGGAGGAGTGGAAGGATGAACATAACACCTGGCAAAGGGTTGAAACTGAGAAGTTTTAAAAATTTAAACTGTATTATTACTATTATCAAGACTTTATCTGTAAAGGAGAATCCTTTTTTTTTAATATTTTTTTTTTCTGTAATAGTTCTAGGGAGGTGTTTGCTTGACTGCATTGCAATAAGTACAAGAAGTAAAGTCCAGGGAGGCGGAGCACATAGAATTCTTACAAGAAATTTAAGTGTAGTGATGAGGAAAAATAAGGCATGTAGAATAGAAAGCAACAGTGGAAGTTCTCTGTTTAAAATAAAAACTCAGCAATACGCTAGTGGTAAAGGAAGAACTGTTCAACTTAAGAAATTATCTTGAAAGTTACTAAAATAACACAGTGATTGAAATGTTTTTATTGTTATGGTCTTAGAAGTGTTAAAACATTTCCCGTTTAACAGAAAACCTGAATCTCCACTGAGCTGTAACTACTGTTTGTCCTGAGAATGCACAAGGCATTCTGAAATGGTTAGTGAAAATGGATCTCTCAGTCACATCCTCAAGGGGCAGAAGTGAAGAAGCCAGTTTTCTAGAGTTCCCTGTAGCTGAGGAAAAGGCAATCCCTGGTTCTTAGTTTGCCTGTTGATAATAGGGAATTTGCATATCACAAGTATCTGACACACAACTCACTAAATCAGAGGCGTTTCTTCAAAGATAAGGCTGTGACTCTCAGTTTTCACAGATCTCAGATAAAACTGTGTCTGAAGCAACTTAGGCAGTGGAGAAGTGGGATAAAAACACATATTCTATTTCAGCAGTGTTACCAAAATATAAACACATTAGTTGATCCAAACCATGTTGTATTTGCATCTATCAGGATTAATTGGAGGCTATCTTATAACAAAGCAAAAATGGCCAAAGCACAGGATCAAGCATCGTCTTTTGAACGTTCATAGCCAGTGCTTGACATTACTTTGGCCAGAGCTGGATCATGCTGTTGTCTCCTGGGCATACCTGTAAGATCAACATGGGTGTCAAGGGGAAACCTGGCACCAGCTGGGGAATTTTACTCAAGTCAATCAACGGATAGTCACTCTTTTAGGTACTGGGAAAAGCAACAAACAACTAAACAAGAAGATAAACATCCATTCTCCCTCATCCACAATCTCAGCTTTCTTCATTATTTCCACTGGTTATGTTCAGTCCTCCAAAATTTCCCTGGGGAGGGGACAGGTAGCAGGGATATATGCATAACAGAGCTGATATATGCATCACAGTTTGCTGCTGCTCTGAGAAAAATATTCTTCTGCCACCCTATGGCCTAGTCTTCCACATTGTGCTATCTGCCCTGTTCTTCATGGTTTCCGCCATCCCTAATATCCCTGTCCTGGAATGGGTCACCCACAACCACGGTGCTGGGAGCAGACATCATGGCCTGATGTGAATCCATCTGCTGATGGCTTTCATACATGAAACTAGGCAGGGCCATGAGCTTCTGAGTCTTGATGGTGGTTTGGTGGCTGGTGGGTTTTCCCACAGACATTTCTGTTGGTCCTAGTTTTGAAGGGAAAAGCATCCAGTCAAATGGATAAATGGATGAAAACTCCCATGACACTTTTCCTTGGGGAGAGGGTCAAGGCAGACACTGATTTTGAGAGTTTACTGGCACAGAGATAGTCACGATGACTGGCTAATATATTCTTAGTGCTTTGACTGGTAAACCCTAAAAAATCACTCTGTACTTTAATTTGTTGACTAAAAAGTCTTATGTAATGGGTTAAAAAAATGAATATTTTCCCTCTTCTTGGCATGCCTGAGGAGTTAGGTCATTGCTATAAAAAATAAGTAATTCTATACACATATAAATATGCATATTACATAAGAAGTATCCAGTGTCATTGTTTTGAGACATCTGGGCACTGACCAAGAAAACAACCATCCCAGGCAGCTGTCTGACAACCAACCTACATTCTACCCATTTCCTTCTTTCCTTTGACACATAAATGAAATAGCTGCTTAGGTGGTATGTACTGCTCTGTCACATGGAGCTTAATGTTCATTCATTAATACTACCTCACAGCCCTGAATAAAGTTTAAATAGATCTTTGTTTATTTTTCAGTGTTTGCTTTATAACTCATTCTGATTTTTATTTCAACAAAAAGTGATGTGAGATGGAATAAAACAGGATTTAATCCAACTGCAGAAGTTTATACCCCTAGGGTGATGTTCAGCTTCATAATGATGAGTTGTATTTATTTTTCCCAAAACTACAAAACTCTATTTTTCAGTCTTAACAAACAAAATAGACAGATATTTCAGTAAACTGTTCAAGACTACAACTTACAAAATATAATTCTTCTCCTAGCTATATTGTTGATGGTACTTAAGAATGCATCACTATGCATAATACTACACTCAGTCTTCTGCAATGCAGAGTACTAAGTCTTGACCTTCATGTCCTAGACAATTTCAGTGGTTTTGATTTGTATTCACCTAATATTGAGGGTTTTTTCCATTTCTTCACAGACTATACCATGCTGTTAAGCTTCTTCTAAAGATTTTTTTAAACACGTGGTAAATAATGATCTCATTATAAAGATAATTAAGTCTTCAGCATAACTGCATCATNTAGGTAATTCCTGACATGTATTTGTCTAGCCTTTTCTTAAAAACATCCAGTAACAGAAATTCTACATCACTGCACTCCACTCAGCCACCCAATCAATCCTTCTTTTAGAGTGTTTTTCCCAGTGTCCCATGCTGCACTTGAAGCCTGTTATTTCAGAGCAGTATTTTCCCTTTCTCATCCTAGCATCTATTTACCTATTAAAAGCCTGCTATGATACCTTCTCCACTTTTTTTTTTTTGAGGCTTAACAACCTGAAATACCTTCCTCAGAGGCTACATTTTCTAGACTTCTAGACTGTTTCATTGCTTTTCTCTGGACTCTGTGTAATTGCTTTATGTCCTTCTTGAAGCTTGATGGAGTACTTGAGCTTAGTCCTACCTGCATTAAGCAGAATAGAAGGTTTACTCCTACAGGTTATATTCCTGTTGTCTTCTCCCAGTAGGGTATTTGCCTTGTTTGCAGTAGATTAATAACATTGAGTCATGCAGAATTTGTCATCCACTCCAAATCTGAGATCTTTTTTTTCAGAACTTCTNATATCCCTGTCCTGGAATGGGTCACCCACAACCACGGTGCTGGGAGCAGACATCATGGCCTGATGTGAATCCATCTGCTGATGGCTTTCATACATGAAACTAGGCAGGGCCATGAGCTTCTGAGTCTTGATGGTGGTTTGGTGGCTGGTGGGTTTTCCCACAGACATTTCTGTTGGTCCTAGTTTTGAAGGGAAAAGCATCCAGTCAAATGGATAAATGGATGAAAACTCCCATGACACTTTTCCTTGGGGAGAGGGTCAAGGCAGACACTGATTTTGAGAGTTTACTGGCACAGAGATAGTCACGATGACTGGCTAATATATTCTTAGTGCTTTGACTGGTAAACCCTAAAAAATCACTCTGTACTTTAATTTGTTGACTAAAAAGTCTTATGTAATGGGTTAAAAAAATGAATATTTTCCCTCTTCTTGGCATGCCTGAGGAGTTAGGTCATTGCTATAAAAAATAAGTAATTCTATACACATATAAATATGCATATTACATAAGAAGTATCCAGTGTCATTGTTTTGAGACATCTGGGCACTGACCAAGAAAACAACCATCCCAGGCAGCTGTCTGACAACCAACCTACATTCTACCCATTTCCTTCTTTCCTTTGACACATAAATGAAATAGCTGCTTAGGTGGTATGTACTGCTCTGTCACATGGAGCTTAATGTTCATTCATTAATACTACCTCACAGCCCTGAATAAAGTTTAAATAGATCTTTGTTTATTTTTCAGTGTTTGCTTTATAACTCATTCTGATTTTTATTTCAACAAAAAGTGATGTGAGATGGAATAAAACAGGATTTAATCCAACTGCAGAAGTTTATACCCCTAGGGTGATGTTCAGCTTCATAATGATGAGTTGTATTTATTTTTCCCAAAACTACAAAACTCTATTTTTCAGTCTTAACAAACAAAATAGACAGATATTTCAGTAAACTGTTCAAGACTACAACTTACAAAATATAATTCTTCTCCTAGCTATATTGTTGATGGTACTTAAGAATGCATCACTATGCATAATACTACACTCAGTCTTCTGCAATGCAGAGTACTAAGTCTTGACCTTCATGTCCTAGACAATTTCAGTGGTTTTGATTTGTATTCACCTAATATTGAGGGTTTTTTCCATTTCTTCACAGACTATACCATGCTGTTAAGCTTCTTCTAAAGATTTTTTTAAACACGTGGTAAATAATGATCTCATTATAAAGATAATTAAGTCTTCAGCATAACTGCATCATGCTTGATGACTTCTGTACCTTTTGTTTTTAATTTTATTTTTTTATTAGAAAATTTATTTTATCAAAGACATTCAAGAAAACAAATCAAAAGAAAACAAAAACCTCTTCCAGATTTAATGCAATGTCAGCTATTAAATGGAGATTTTTGGGTATACTAAGAAATGACTCAGCATTCTCAAAGTTCTATTGCATGCAGAATGACTCATTTGAGTATGCTTTTTCTCACTTTATAATTATTCAAGAGACCCAACAGTCATTGTGGGATTTCCATTAGTTTTTTAATATTCTAAGTCAGACATATGTATTTGTTCCCAGTCCATTTTATGAAATGGTAATTGTTTATTCTTGAGGTGTATACTCCAAAAAATATCATGTGAAAAACAGAAGCCTATCTACTTAGAGAAAGATAGCTCATAGGTATAAAAAGCAACTGAAAAAGTAATTCCTCTGTCTATCCTAGTGACCTAGGTAATTCCTGACATGTATTTGTCTAGCCTTTTCTTAAAAACATCCAGTAACAGAAATTCTACATCACTGCACTCCACTCAGCCACCCAATCAATCCTTCTTTTAGAGTGTTTTTCCCAGTGTCCCATGCTGCACTTGAAGCCTGTTATTTCAGAGCAGTATTTTCCCTTTCTCATCCTAGCATCTATTTACCTATTAAAAGCCTGCTATGATACCTTCTCCCCTTTTTTTTTTTTGAGGCTTAACAACCTGAAATACCTTCCTCAGAGGCTACATTTTCTAGACTTCTAGACTGTTTCATTGCTTTTCTCTGGACTCTGTGTAATTGCTTTATGTCCTTCTTGAAGCTTGATGGAGTACTTGAGCTTAGTCCTACCTGCATTAAGCAGAATAGAAGGTTTACTCCTACAGGTTATATTCCTGTTGTCTTCTCCCAGTAGGGTATTTGCCTTGTTTGCAGTAGATTAATAACATTGAGTCATGCAGAATTTGTCATCCACTCCAAATCTGAGATCTTTTTTTTCAGAACTTCTACCCACTTAGTTGTTTCCTGCCTTGCACTAAATAGATGATGAATCCTGCCTACATGCAGAACTTCACATTCCTCTGCTGAACCGCATCAGATTCATGCATTCAATTTATTCACAAGAAGTATAGGGATTTAGGTGTCTGCAGACAGACATTGTGGAGCAGTGTAAAAAAAAATTTAAGAGATGCTAACATGAAAGCAGAGCTTTCAGTTTAATTGCTTATGCTGATACCAATATAGCTTCAGGCATTCTTTCCTATTAAAAAAAAAAGAACAATCTGAAAATCAGTTAATGTATCTGGAACAGTACACTGTTAAGGTTAGAAGGCCCAGTATTGAGTTTTTTTGTTGTCCTTTTATTTCATGAAAAATTGCCAGAATTGTGCATCAAGGTCTTCTTATTCATCTGTGGAAAACTTCAGTCTGAACAGTGGGAACATACACTTTTTCACTAATGGACTTCAAATCTTGGCCCTGGAGAAACCACTCGTGTAATACTGAGTCAATTCATTTTTTCATATCCATTCATTTCTTGGTCAGTCTGTCAAGATTGCCTACAGCAGAGATTCTGGATTATGGACAACAATTCTGTAAGGACCATGTTAATAAACAAGCCTATAAATTTAGGGCTAGTCTGCAGAGAAACCTTGTACCATTTTGACTGAATGGATGCATCTGAACAGTTACAGCTTTTTAGTTTGGATTCACTTCTGTAACTACCATGAATAGAACCAAAAGGCAAGGGAGCAGGGACACTCTTGATTTAATCTCACACTCCATTCTACCGTCCTAGTATGGTTTTTATGGTCAATGAAGTTTAAGGAGTTTCTATTCCCCTGCCTCTGGGCATTTTCTCAGCCCTGCCTTGTACCTTATTATAGTTGCCCACCTTCCTTTACCCTTATATAACTTTTCTTGGACTGCATTGCAAAGTTCATCAGTGATCAAATTACAGAAGTTAACAGTTTTGGAGTCTCCACNCAAAGACATTCAAGAAAACAAATCAAAAGAAAACAAAAACCTCTTCCAGATTTAATGCAATGTCAGCTATTAAATGGAGATTTTTGGGTATACTAAGAAATGACTCAGCATTCTCAAAGTTCTATTGCATGCAGAATGACTCATTTGAGTATGCTTTTTCTCACTTTATAATTATTCAAGAGACCCAACAGTCATTGTGGGATTTCCATTAGTTTTTTAATATTCTAAGTCAGACATATGTATTTGTTCCCAGTCCATTTTATGAAATGGTAATTGTTTATTCTTGAGGTGTATACTCCAAAAAATATCATGTGAAAAACAGAAGCCTATCTACTTAGAGAAAGATAGCTCATAGGTATAAAAAGCAACTGAAAAAGTAATTCCTCTGTCTATCCTAGTGACCTAGGTAATTCCTGACATGTATTTGTCTAGCCTTTTCTTAAAAACATCCAGTAACAGAAATTCTACATCACTGCACTCCACTCAGCCACCCAATCAATCCTTCTTTTAGAGTGTTTTTCCCAGTGTCCCATGCTGCACTTGAAGCCTGTTATTTCAGAGCAGTATTTTCCCTTTCTCATCCTAGCATCTATTTACCTATTAAAAGCCTGCTATGATACCTTCTCCACTTTTTTTTTTTTGAGGCTTAACAACCTGAAATACCTTCCTCAGAGGCTACATTTTCTAGACTTCTAGACTGTTTCATTGCTTTTCTCTGGACTCTGTGTAATTGCTTTATGTCCTTCTTGAAGCTTGATGGAGTACTTGAGCTTAGTCCTACCTGCATTAAGCAGAATAGAAGGTTTACTCCTACAGGTTATATTCCTGTTGTCTTCTCCCAGTAGGGTATTTGCCTTGTTTGCAGTAGATTAATAACATTGAGTCATGCAGAATTTGTCATCCACTCCAAATCTGAGATCTTTTTTTTCAGAACTTCTACCCACTTAGTTGTTTCCTGCCTTGCACTAAATAGATGATGAATCCTGCCTACATGCAGAACTTCACATTCCTCTGCTGAACCGCATCAGATTCATGCATTCAATTTATTCACAAGAAGTATAGGGATTTAGGTGTCTGCAGACAGACATTGTGGAGCAGTGTAAAAAAAAATTTAAGAGATGCTAACATGAAAGCAGAGCTTTCAGTTTAATTGCTTATGCTGATACCAATATAGCTTCAGGCATTCTTTCCTATTAAAAAAAAAAGAACAATCTGAAAATCAGTTAATGTATCTGGAACAGTACACTGTTAAGGTTAGAAGGCCCAGTATTGAGTTTTTTTGTTGTCCTTTTATTTCATGAAAAATTGCCAGAATTGTGCATCAAGGTCTTCTTATTCATCTGTGGAAAACTTCAGTCTGAACAGTGGGAACATACACTTTTTCACTAATGGACTTCAAATCTTGGCCCTGGAGAAACCACTCGTGTAATACTGAGTCAATTCATTTTTTCATATCCATTCATTTCTTGGTCAGTCTGTCAAGATTGCCTACAGCAGAGATTCTGGATTATGGACAACAATTCTGTAAGGACCATGTTAATAAACAAGCCTATAAATTTAGGGCTAGTCTGCAGAGAAACCTTGTACCATTTTGACTGAATGGATGCATCTGAACAGTTACAGCTTTTTAGTTTGGATTCACTTCTGTAACTACCATGAATAGAACCAAAAGGCAAGGGAGCAGGGACACTCTTGATTTAATCTCACACTCCATTCTACCGTCCTAGTATGGTTTTTATGGTCAATGAAGTTTAAGGAGTTTCTATTCCCCTGCCTCTGGGCATTTTCTCAGCCCTGCCTTGTACCTTATTATAGTTGCCCACCTTCCTTTACCCTTATATAACTTTTCTTGGACTGCATTGCAAAGTTCATCAGTGATCAAATTACAGAAGTTAACAGTTTTGGAGTCTCCACTGAGGTGTTTGCAGCACAGCCATGCAAGAGTTGCAAAGAGAGAACTGAGAGGGGGTAAGCTGGGATGCTTGGTGAGAATCATAGAATCATAG